>PVHY01016448.1:0-33737 GCA_004024945.1 Uropsilus gracilis
AAACCTAATTATGGTCATATGTTGCTTAATGATGTTTCAGTAGGTGAAGGACTCCATAAATGACAGTGGCCTCAATAGACTGAGCCACATAGCCTCAGGGTGTAGTGGGCAATGCCATCTAGGTTTGTGTAATTACATTCTGTGATGGTGACACAAAGACCAAATCACACAATGACACATTTCTCAAATAGATGATTGTACTGCCCAAAGGTCCCACCCCCAAATACTATTACTATAGCTTTGGAATTAAGGTTTCACTGTATAAATTTGGGAGAGGGACATAAGCATTCAGTTCTTCACACCATTTCTGTGTTGATCTTCATATGGCTACAGTAGAATTTGCCATAAACAGACATTCTCTAATTGAATGAAGTTTCATTTTGCTATATTGTCAGTAATTTTTCCTAGATTATGAACTACTTAAAGATAAAGAATAGAACTTAAAAGAATTATTTCCTAAAAATTTGTAATGGTTCTTTAGGCAAAGCATCAAGCTAATTGTAAAGCATCACTGAAAATTAAAAAAATAAAATTAAAAATTATAAAAATTTAAAAAGGGTCAGAGTTTATTTATTTCTCTTATTTTCTTATACTTGCAAGTCAGAGTAAGTCTTTAGGTCAATCATATAACATAATCATTACATAATTCTCTAAAAATATAATGAAAGAAAAGATGTTCTCCAATCATTCCTGATTTATCACCACCACCACACAGATTATTGCTTAGTCGGGTTTTTCACTTACAATTGACAGAAATTTAGGAAGTCATAAATATTCTGCTATTCTCTTCAAGTTCCAACTGAAGAATCATTTTTTAAATATTTTATGTTAGAAACAAACATATTATAAGCTTGCATTGACTTGTGGAAAATTTGAAGAAGTCATGTTCCTTTATCCATATTGTTTAGTGGCTAATACTTTTTTTTTTCCCATTCACTACCCTGTATTAACAATGTTCCTCTCAAAAGGGAATCATCTAAATGGAAACATGTAAAAAGCAAAGAATATATGTGCTTTGCAAAGCCTCTCTAAGTAAATCTAAGAAACAACTTTTAACATCTCTACCAATCTAAAGACCCTCTAAGTAAATC
Source organism: Uropsilus gracilis (assembly GCA_004024945.1). NCBI lineage: Eukaryota > Metazoa > Chordata > Mammalia > Eulipotyphla > Talpidae > Uropsilus > Uropsilus gracilis. The sequence goes on from PVHY01016448.1 coordinate 1,092, forward strand.
TAAGAAACAACTTTTAACAGCTCTACCAATCTAAAGACCCATACAAAATTGCTGGATTGAGAAACATTTTATTTCCACATTGAGTCCCCTAACTCTAATTAAAGGAAAACATTATTCTCATTATTACTATTGTCATTTTGGTCAAGAAATGCAGGTTCAGTTCACATTATTAGGCCAATGAGAATAAATTCAGTATGACATATATTTATTTGATAGAAAGCATAAGGTAACCAACATGTACTAGATGAGAAATAAAATAATCAACACATGCCATAAAACTTGGTGTGCTAAAAAGTCTCTGCCTCTAAAATTGAAGTTTAAAATAGAATGTACATGAACTGAACAATGATCAATGCATTCATGGTGAATACTATGAATTCTATGAATTCATGGTGAATACTAGCATCTAAATACACAATTATAAACTTCAGTTTCCAATAGTTCTGAACAGGTACTATTGTTTTTGTTTTCCAAAAGTGCAGTGGGATCTGTCCTTGTTGTTTAAAATAAAGGGATTGGTAATAACAGAGAAAATTCACCTTCAGCAACAGTATTGGCATTTTCTGTCAAATCATGCAAAAATGATTTAGGAGTTTTGTTTCTAGAAAGTATGTTGACTTGAGGAAAGCATTTTTCCCTTTTAGCTAGCCTCATAATGAATGCCTTAATCATTAGGAAGCCCATTTAAAATCTTTTACCTGCAATTTCCTGAAAATAACCATGCTTCTATATTGAAAACCTTCTAGGAGAGCCTTAATTTTATGGTAGGAAAATAATGTCCTTATGCTACTTTGTGTAGAGAAGCTGGAAGCAAAGACAAAATGACATTCAAAGGAATTTTTCTGAGAGTGAATAAAGAAATAATGCAGACATTTTGTTTTGTATATTGGAACCCTGTATATGCAGTCTCCTGAATTGTAACAAAAGTGAAGGTCATTTAGCTTACAGTAAAAACAGATGAACTAAAATTGAATCTTTCTTCTTTTCATGAGAATTTCTTTTAAGGGCTTACTTCATTATCAACAATCATGGTGTCCCAGGAAAAATGACTTAGAAAAAACAAAAATATAGAGTCCACAAAGTTCTAAGACCTTGGCATCCCTGCCCTTATATTATCATCAGAGCTGTTTTCATTTTTGCCCAGTTGGAAAGTCTTCCCTAGTACTGCCCTTGGTTGGCTAGAGTACCCATGCAGCCCAGTTTCAGCAGGACTTCTATTTGCTATCTTTGTTCTTCATACCACCTTGAGCTGTTCATATGTTCCTGCTTCTCCAGTCTCTCTCAGTCACTGTTTGGAAAGACACTAACACTAATTGCTATCATAGCAATAATCATTAACATGAATGGATAATATTATTTCTTCCATATATTCTTCATGGCAGTAACTCTTGAACTTCACACATTTTGAAATATTCATTTTTATATCAGTATTACTTAATGTAAAGATAAATTCCTGCGTCGAGAGAATTTATTGAACAATCTATGCCAGCTCTTTCTCCAGAAAGCTTTACTTTGACCAGAATGCGAGTCAGGCTTCTTGCACTTAACAAGAACTTCCCCCTGAGCCTGTGTGACCATTCTCCTTAGCCATGACCCCTGGTATGGTTTCTGTGCTTAATTCTACCTCTTTCTACACTGTTTATACTGATCCAGATACTACCGAGATATTATGAACAGCCTGGAGGCAAGCTACTCAAATTGGAATCCTAGCTCTGTCACTTATTAACTGTGTAATAATCCATATCCCTTTGACAAAAGTGACTAAAATATTTCTAGACCTTTATAATAGTTTTGAGTAATAAATGCGAATATAACCAAAGCAATTAAGCAATGCCAGGCAAAATAAAAATGTTATAATAAGAACCAATACTCAATGCTATAATAGTTGAGAGGATATTAAATACACAGGAAATGAAGGACCAGAAACTATACAAAAGAGACATAGAACACAAAGTTCTAGTCCTGAAAAAGTGATAGAGTTGTGGTAGAGAGAAAAGGTCTACTATGAGCGTACAACATGAAGATGCCCCAAAGAAAGATAAGTGAAATTACAAGAAAACAGTATATTGCAACCAGGGAGTATGCTGATTAATGTGGAGTTTAGAAATGCAGTAGGTTAAGAATATGTTTTTTCAATTTTTTATGAGAGTTGCGAAATTAATTATATTTGTAGAAATAGCCTCATCAATAAAAGTAGGAAGAAATGAAGATAGGTGTCTCAGAAGAACAAAATTTTCTAGTCAATTTTATTTAAAATTTTAACTGTGTTCTGGATTTTTGATTGTGAAAGAGTAATTTGCAACAGATACATTGAAATGAGCAAAATCAAAAGCAAACAGAAAGTTAATTTACATTTTCTAAATACATTTTGGAATCTGTGGATGACCTCATTTGATTGAATCATGAGGGATGATAGGGTAATTGTTGACCTATGATTAAATTATTAAAAGTTGGTAAACGTCACATGGAGAACCTGACAAGGGAACCTTGTCTAAAGGACATGGAGAGGAGAATGAGGGGAGGGAGGGAGGGAGAGACAGACAGAAAGACAGAGACAGAGAGACACACAAAGAAAGACAGGGGGGGGGAAGGAAGTCGGGAAGGAGGGAGGGAGGGAGGGACACTCACCTGAGCTGAACCTCCTGTTGATTGTGACCTGGTGGTTTCTGGCTGAACTGCACTAAGACTGAGGTAAAATCAATGCAGCTCCCCGAGGAGGAGCAGAAGCAGGATTCTCTTTTGTTTGGGACACTGGTGAGGATGTGGATTATTAGACTCTCTTTAGTTTACCATTTACTGTTTGTAAAAAAACCTGGTGTTAACCCTTTGCACAGGAAAATTTGATCTCTGGGCAACTGTTGGGTACAGGTGGAAGACATCTCACTAACTAAATTAAAAGGTGTCACCCCTGCAACCTGGTAACACTTTACTATAAGAGTAGAGTAACTTAAAAAAATTCCAACATTTGCCCGTATTTAGAGAGCATGAATATGCCTTTAACTTAGGAGAATTTGGGACTAGACATTATCCTTTGTCAAGAATAACTACACTTTTTGTATCATTGATATTGAAGGCGAAGAGTAGAAAATTTGGGAAGAAGGAATCGCAATATCAGAAACTAGTTCACAAAAGGCCAGAAGCTGAGGTGCAGGTAGAAAAGATTAACACAGTTGTTAAACAATCTGTATATAAAAGTAATTTATCCAGCAGTACAGACTGAGATGTAGACCAGGTGGGGAAGAGTAGACTATAGCCATTGTAAAAGAATCACTCATCCTTCCACATTAACCTGGCCAAAGCAAATATAGAGAACGCTTTTAGGAGACAACCCTTGAAGTAATTAATTTAATAGCAGTTAATCCTACAAAGAATGAACACTCCCCAAAAGGAGATGGTATCAGTGCTGCAAGATCATTTCCATGTTGGCAAGATGCCCCAGTGTTTCTATGCCTATGCAGGTGTTCCTCATCTCCAACCTTCTCACTTTGCAAAGCAACAGAGGCAGATCTCCTCCCAAGACTGTCCACATGGGATTCTCTTACCAAACCTGTCCTTTTCAGGGGCAACTCTCTCTGCCTGCTACCTTGTGTCTATACAAGCATCCTTTTCTCTCCTTCCCTTTTTAAAATGAATCTGCCCTTTTGAATCTAACTAAATGTCTTTACCATGTGGGGAACTCACACTATGCCACTGAAAGAGGGTCCCTGATGTAACTTTCCTTAGAAGTAACCCAAGGACCCTAATCTCTGAACCCAACACCTCCCCAAACCAGCATCAATTGACTGACAGCTCAGCCCATATATTAGTAAACTAAACTGAATATTTTGATTAGTAGAACACCCTTATAATATAAAATCTGTTGGAATGTTTTCTAGGCTTAAACACTCATTTTGATTGTCTAATTAGCTTTTTGTCCAATTTTAATTGAGACTTTTATTCCAGTCCAGAGTTTAATTAAACTGGAGAGGCTCACCAAATTCATAGAAATGTTTTACAAAATGGGTAAGAGTTTATTATAAAAGGATGAAACTCAGGAACAGGTAAATGGAAAAAAGAATAGGAATAGGAATGGGAAAGTGCGTAGTTTCCATGCCTTACTCAAGTATCCTCTGTTCTTGTAGGATAAATAAGTTATCAGGGTTTTTCACACCTTTTCACTCTTAGACCCTATAAACAGTACCTGTGATGTTGCACCCTTCCCATGATTGTGCATACCTAGACTAATGATTATGTGTATGTGTAGACAGATATACACACCTGGGTCTAGGGAGAGAAGAGAAAAGGGTGGCATCACCTTGGGGCAGGAGTGGGGAGAGAGAGACAGGGACATGATTTTCCTTTGTTGCTTTGCTGGGTGTCTTTCCCATTCATTATTAAAAATTCTATGAAGATAAAGCAAGGGGCACTGACATTCTTTAGCTGCTAGAATTGTTGATGAACCTACTCTGATTAGGATAGTAAAAAAATAGTTCCGAAATGCCCACGTTCAACAATGCAGAAATTCTTGGAACCCTTTTTTTTGAGGGGGGGGGTTGTGGAGACTTAGTTAAATCATTCAAACCCCTCGAATGCCCTGGTGAGGTAGAAGGAGATTAGACTTTCCCTCTCTATATTCAGGACTGTTTTTCCTAGAAACCAGTTCTAGTCATTTTATCAATGTAAACCCATGTATCTTAATGTCTTAATGCTTGAAAATATCCAATGGCTATTGGTAAATCCAAAATTAGTTGGCATTAAAACAAACAGCATCTGTGTTCATTAGGGAAATTGGTCTATGGCTTTCTTTCTTAGTGCTGTCCTTATTTGGTTTTGGTATGAGTGTGATGTTTGCTTCATAAAATGTGTTTGGGAGTGCCCCTTCTTTCTCAATTTTTTGGAAGAGTTTTAATAGTATTGGTGTTATTTCCTCTTTGAATGTCAGGTAGAATTGATTTGTAAAGCCTTCAGGTCCTGGGCTCTTGTTTTTAGGGAGAGTTTTTATAACTGCTTCAATTTCACTGCTTGTGATTGGATTATTTAGACTCTATTTCTTCTTCGTTCAATTTTTGGTAGTTGTATTTTTCCAGAAATTTGTCCATCTCATCCAAATTGTTGAATCTGTTTCCATATAGATGTTCATAGTAGTCTCTGATTATCCTTTGGATTTCTTTTGTGTCTGTAGTGATATCTCCTTTCTCATTTGTGATTCTATATATTTGGGTCTCTTCTTTTCTTTGTGAGCTTTGCAAGGGGCTTGTCAATTTTATTTATTTTTTCAAAGAACCAGCTCTTAGTTTTATTGATCTTCTGGATTCTGTTTTTGGTGTCTATGTTATTTATTTCTTCTTTTATTTTTATCATTTCTTGTTTTCTTCTGGGCTTTGGCTTTTCTTGTTGTTCTTTTTCTAATTTTTCGAGTTGGGATATGAGGTTTTTCTTTGAATATTTTCTTGGTTTTTGATATGGGCCTATATTGCTATGAACCTCCTCTTAGATATGCTTTTGCTGAGTCCCAGACATTTTGGAATGGTGTATCTTCTTTGTCGTTTGTTTCAAAGTAGGTTTTAATTTCTTCTTTAATTTCTTCTGTTACCCATTCTTCATTTAGTAGCATATTGTTCATTCTCCATGTATTGGATATTCTTCTTGCTTTCTCTTCATTGCTAATTTCTAGTTTGATGCTTTTATGATCAGAGAAAAAAGTTGGTATAATTTTGATTTTTGTGTATTTGTTCAGGTTTTCCTTGTGTCCTAATATGTGGTCAATTTTAGAGAAGGATCCATGTGCATTTGAAAAGAAGGTGTATTCCCTTTTTGGGGGTTGCAGTGTCCTGTAGATATCTATTAGGTCCATTTGGTCTAGGTCTTCCTTTAAAGCTTTTGTGTCCTTGTTTAGCTTTTGTTTTACTGATCTGTCTTTTGGTAAGAGTGGGGTGTTAAAGTCTCCTACGACATATGTATTTTCACCAATATTTGATTTCAGTTCTGCTAGTAGCTGTCTTATGAATCTTGGTGCTCCCTCATTTGGTGAATATATGTTGATAATTGTTAAGCCCACATCAAAAAAACAGGCAACAACAAGTGCTGGCGTGGATGTGGAGAGAAAGGAACACTCCTACACTGCTGGTGGGAATGTAAACTCGTCCAGCCACTATAGAAACCAGTATGGAGGACCCTCAAACTCATGAAAGTGGAATTACCATTTGACCCAGCAGTCGCACTTCTGGGAATCTACCCAAAGGAGACCTCAATGTGGGTACAAAAGGACACCTGTGCTCGGATGTTTATTGCAGCACTATTTATAACTGAAAGAACATGGAAACAACCCAAATGCCCCAGAACAGATGAGTGGATGAAAAAGATGTGGTATATATACACAATGGAGTATTACTCATCAATTAAAAATGACAAATTTGATGAATTTATAGACACCTGGATGTACCTAGAAGAAATCATTCTAGTAGAAACGAGCCAGATAGAAAGGGACAGAAACCAAATGGTTTCACTAATATATGGTCAACCAAATGAAACTATACAAGGGGAGAGAGGGGACAAGCTGGAGCGGGCAGGGAGGGGAGGTGATGGTGATGGGTGACCCCCAGGGACTGAAATGATGTAAAAAAATAATAAAGTAGATATTGGTTAAAAAAAAAACAGCAAAATTACTTTTTCCTGAAAATAAACATAATAATGAAAGTTGACTTCAAGATAATGCAATATTGTTCATTACGTATTCCCACATTGTTACATGATCACAAAATTAAAAAGTATGACTTTCTAGAGTCACCAAACTAAAATCGTACATGAGAAAGACCTTGAAATATAGTATGACAAACATAAGAAGAATAGAACTTCTTTGCAATTTCTGTCTCATTTTCCCAAGGGCAAATCGGAAAACAATATTCTATAATGTATTTTATTATAATGAAAGTCTTGTCATCAATGAGGAATCATACTGGAGAAGTTTTTAAAAGTCACTATAATCACATATACTTTACTAATAATTTTTTAAAAATATTTGTCATAAAATGCAAAACAACAAAAAAAGATCAGAACAGTGGTATGAAAGTGTGGTAACTGCAATATGGGTATGATAGAGCTTTGAGAGGGATAATAAAAATATTTTATATTATGGTTGTGGTAGTTAGATATAATATACATTTACCAATACTCATTCCCCTTGACACTTAAAAGGAATGTCTTTTGACATGTAAACTCTACCATAAATTCCTGTTTATTAAAAAAAATGATGAACAAGTACATTAACTTACTGCATTCCGAGGGAATCCAATATGCATAGTCAATAGTGAAACACTGACCCTGTTCTGACTTCAGGTAAATCAACCTTTCAACCCCAACTCATGCAAAAGTACCTATAAAGAAAGATATATACTATACAATGGACACCCAATCTTTGCAACTCTACAGGGTATTCTCTGGAAGGCAGGAAATTGGGTCCTAACTGGCCTTCTTCTAGCATCATCATATCTATGGGTTTGGGGAAATCTAGAAGCAAGAAGAGCTATGTTCTTCATATTGGTTATTCACTGGTTTTGGCTTTATAAACTGCATTCAAACATATGCTTATTAGGAAGTATTCTCACATAGTAAAATCTAGCTACCTCCCTGGTTTGAATCCTCACCTTGATTGCCTAATAGACTATTAATTTTATTTATTATTACACCAATAAACTCTTTGTCTAACTCTTCTTCAGACTTATTTTTCAGTTCAGATTTGTTATTAGTCAAAATGTAATTTTGTTGAAATTTATAATTGAAGGAAAGTACTTTATGAAGAAAACTGATTATTTCTTCAAATTATCTACCTAATTTGGAAACACAGGGTTGTTATATAAAAAAACATCTTTGAGAGAACTCATTTTTCCCTTGAAAGACAGCTTATCAATTGATATCGAGAGAAGAGAGTAAAAGGACAAGAGACAAAATTAAAGTACTATATTTCCTGTTAATGACCCACCACAAATTGGGTATAAAATGTAGATTTCAGAAAGATAATACAGGTAGTTGAGAAAATGAAACAGAGTAATGATCCAGAAACATCATAAAGAGCTTCAGGTTCAGCTGTGCATCTTTACTATCAGCAAGTATAGGTCCAAGTAGTTTGTAATGGTTTCATTATTACTTTTTTGTATTTCTCCCAGGTTTAATGTGATAGCATGGTTTTAAATTCTGAGCTAATTGGATGCTCCAGTATATTAACTTCTTTTCCTTTGTTTTTTGCCTGTTAATATTAATATTATTGATGGAAAAAATACACCTCTCAAAGAGCAAATAAAATTAAATTAGTTATTAAATAAATCATCTATATGTCTAGTTAAGATAATAGTTCTTAAAAAGATAAAATTAAAAATAAGAACTTCCTTGTTTAAAACTATCAAAAACAAAATGAAGCCTTATACTGAGCATGAAATATAATATGACATTACAAGGAAAATGGAACTGTTCTTCAATTTCTGGTTTCCTTTTTCCAAGGGAAAATAAAAAAGCAATATTCTGCAATATATTTATCATAACTAGTTAAGGGCTTAAACAGTAGCTTGGAATTTATAGCAATATTTATTTTGCTTTAAAAATATTTTAAAAAGAAGACTTTAAGAGTATATTGTCCCCAGAGTCCAAAATAACCTACTATATTTTTCTTCTGAAGTCACTTTCATGAAATAGCAGAAGCAATATGCTACTGGGAAGAGAAACAGATTTATATGCATGAATTCACCCTTCTTTGGCTTCTTTACCATGGAAAACACAATCCAAATGCAATACCTATAAGCATTATATATTGAATGCAAAATTATTTCTGGCTATAAATTTAATTACTGTATATGATCTTTGTTAAGGGGATGTAAACATAAATCCAAAGGAAATCCAAATGTCAAAATACAATATACTAGTTAAAATAAGGGCACTGGTTTTGAATGGACTAATCCATTTGGGGAAAAGTAGTACTATATTTGAAACATAGTAGATTTATAGGAACTTAGAGTTCTATATTTAATTTTCTTAGTACACTGGCTATCTATAAGCAAAATGAATTATTCATGGGAATTTAGATAACTATAACTACATATATATAATTATATATAGCTATATATGTACACATACATATAGTCTAACATATATAATGTATATATATACATATATGTGTATATATATATAAATATATATACACATTCAGATTAAAGGAGTTTTGATAATAAACACTAGTTTTTCTCATTGTCTAGAATTATTTCAATCCAACATAAGGACTACATAAAAATTGCCTTGAAAGTTGATAGACTCTTTTTATTAGATGCTAGCTGAAGAAAATTTGACAATATTTAGACTCAGTTTGGATTCACATTTTTCCTCCATTTACAAAAATCATTTACAGTAATTAAAATTATGGTCAAGAAATAATTTTATATTTAAACTCTAATGCTGATAGGCATAGAATATATGGGTTTTGTTTTCCATGGGAAAGGCATCAATGAAGTATAAACTCATGCATACAAATCCATTTCAGTTCATATGTGTGTGCATATATAGAGACACACACAGAGAGAAAGAGAGTGAGAGAGAGATGATAGCTACATGATAGATGATAGATATAGCTATTCTCCTGGTTATGTTTCTCAGATAATGCTAACTAACACAGCAGAACCTCAGTTTTATCCTAAAGTGACTTAAAGTGTAGCTCCATCTCCTCCATTTTCCATCAACAAATACCTCTGGTCAAAAATTTAGAAAACTCTAAAACTAAATATCATCCCCCTTGGGACTACTACTGATTCACCAATTGTATCCTCATTCCTTTCATTGTGACTAGTCATCAAATGGTATCACCTGCATTCCTGGGAGCTTGGGAAATTTATGCATAAGACCCATAATAACATCCTGTGTCTCTCTGAGTGGATAGTGGCATCAGAAACAGTTATTGGCTTATTGCTGAAGAAACACCCTATAAGGACAAACACCCTGCCTCTTGCCACAGAAACTGCTGGAACCTTGTTAGTCCTGAAGGTGTAAATCCCTACGCATCTCTCAAATCTCTTCACTCCTTTTAAATCCCAACCAGTTGTTCTGGAGTGCCTATTTCCTTGATGGTCATCTCAAATAAAACTCTTTTATGTAAAGACAATTCTTGTGATGCAGAAGTTGACTTTTCTGAGTGTAAGAGACTCAGTTTTGTTGATTACATAAGCAGTAAAAAACTAGAATTATTGAGTATGGAAAGAAAAGAAAGATAAAAATGTGAGAAGAGAAATTAATAAACATCAAGAAACTGAAACCCAAATAATAGCGATAGTTACAAAGTTTATGAAACATAATGCTGAAGATTCATAATAGTCATTTGTATTTTTGTAGTGGAAAATCTGTATCTCTCTAACTTTATTAAAAGTCTGACATGAACACTATGCATTAGGTTAGTGAATATCAAAAAATAACAGGCTATCAAAAGACAAAACATCAACAAAGAACTGAGATTCCAATAAAACCCTTAAGTTGAAATAGATTCTGAGCTTAAAGTCACCAAGATCAATTATGTTTCCATCCCATACAGATCCCTCTTTATAATAACATTAAATCCATTGTTGAAGTCCTTGCTTCATGAATGCTTTCCAGATATCTGGGGGATCTTGAAAATTCCAACAACTTGTAAATGAAGATCAGAACCAATATTATTTACATCTTAATAGGCCATATGATACCAGATAAAATTGAGGTTAAAAAATTGACTGAGATATAGCCTTTACCAATTGCAACTTCTAATATTATATATAGAAGTATTTAAAATTACATTTCAGTATAACATGTGAGGTATATACTCAGAGTAACAGAAGCAGAAATGGGGTTTGAGGGTCTTAGAACAATAATAAACAACAGAGGGTCTTAGAACAATAACAAACAACCTGATAAAATAACAGGTTATAAAGGAGAAAAAAATAGGAATAAAATTAAAAGTGAAATATTTGATGCATCTATAGTTAGAATTATAAAACTGCCCTTTCCAGAAAACTCAATTGCATATTTTGATTCAAAAATGTGCAAATCAAGTTTTGAGCAAATGAAAGCAGGACAAAAAATTATACCAGGATGTTATATGTACATGTGAGCATAAGCAAGATAGGTGTTGGGGAGAGGGGGATGTAGATATATGTGACTGGTAGGTCTGATTTATGGAAAACTTTTTTTCTTGTTTTAGTGAATTATATAATTTTGAAATGTAGTCATTTAAATTAAACTAACATAGGTTGCCTGTCAAGAGTGTTGACTTCTTAAGCATCAATCATTTATTGCTTTCATAGTAACAGCCAGCTATTTTAAAATGGCAATTTCTGATGAGCTTCAGGGGACTGTAAAAAATTTATTTCATTTATTTAAATATTTCTCTGAATGTATTTTCCTCAAATTAATTTCTAAAATCCACTTAAAAGTTTTCTAAAGCAAAGGTAAACTTCAAATGATTTAATGTACAAATATTGCTACAGCTGAAAATAATAATAACTTTTAAAATAGTCATGTTTTTTATTCCAATCATGTACACTGATTCTTCATAGTTATTTATGTGCAGTGTAACTATCATACATAAACAGTGACTAAAGTAGATTAAAAGGATAGTAAAAGGAGTAATATTATGGAAAGCAAAAGGTTAGTATAAAATTTCGCTGGCAAATTGGTATGTAGGAGAAAAATACACTTTTCTGTACTCAAATAACCAAAGATAAAAAGATCAAATCACAAAGCCTATAATTTTTTTAAAAAATGCTAGCAAAAATATTCTCTGAGAAGAGAACTCACCAACACCACCCTTAGAGTGATCCTTGCAATTTGATTTTTAAAGACACTTTTGGATAATATCTTCTAGGTTGGCTGAAAGCATAACAGCAATCTGTTTAGTAGTCAAACCAATGCTTTCAACATGTAAGTCAGGTTAAATATATATATATATATATATATATATATATATATATATATATATATATATATATATATATATATATACTCTCTACCATGTATCATATTAAAACTAAAATCCTCTAAGAGAAATATTCAGTGGATCTAGACAGATAAATGTACAAGAGTAACACTCTCTTTTAGGTAAGAGGACTTGAAAGGACCACCTCTACATGAAAGTGAAAAAAATCTTGTTTTCTCTTTTTAATTCTCTCTGCAGGTTTCAAAGCTAGACCCTCTTGGGAAGCTATGAGGAACAATGATTTTGGTAGTAGCATTAGAAATAGTAGCCATGTGGGCACCTAAGATTCTGATGAAACCTTCCTCCTGGCAAGAAACACTGTGGAAAGATGCTTCAGTGGTCAACATATAAAGAGTCTTTTTCCTCTCTTTTCTCTCGTTACTTTTCCTCAAAACTTTTAATCTAAATAGTCAGAAGTGTTTTTTTTTAATTGATCAAATGAAAGTAAACTGAACTAAGAACAAAGGGTTTTAGCATACAAATGGAATATCTGTTATGAGGTGAACATGATACAAGTGATACTTGTTTAGTAAGTAAAATTAAAGAAGTTTGGTAATGGGTTAACTATGGGGTGAAGGAAGATGTGTGAAATTGACTGTCAGCTCTCAGGAGTCTGGTTGAAACCCATAGAGAACGGGATCTAGTCACTGCTTACTCACATAAGCAGACTGCATTTGATTACATTGTGGTTTCTGTTCTAGATGTAAAGAGTTCAGAGTATTTTTGACAAAATATTTTATAGGTCATGCATCTGTGGTTCTAAAGTTTAGGGAATGGATTTAGTAACAAGTCATTGGGAAATTAATGAGGCTATGGAGGTTTTTTAGTTTGTTTCTTTATAAAAAGAATATTGAATAAAATTGAATTTCTTAAGAATTCAAGTAGAAAAATTTCTAAAGAAGAGATATGAGGAAGAAATATAAAGTTTTGGTCTATTCCCTTGCATTGATAAAAAGCTACTTAGAATTAAGTATCCTTTCCAAAGAGCAATGATTAGAAAAAGTTATCTTCCTTGTTGCAGGGAGGGAGGAAGAAAGCAGAATTCATTTGGTGGCAGAACAGCTTTCTTTTTGAAATAATGTCTAATTTCTGGGGGGTGAGGGGGCTTGACTGACTTTCCAATTACTGTGATTTTCTGGTTTGAGTCACAATTTTATGTTACTTATCCTATGTTGCTTATCTACTTGTCCTATAGATATTTGGATATATAATTCTGTATAATTCAGTCAATGTAATATACTTGCCATATTATCATCTTGTGTAAATAATTAAATCAGATTTATCCACTAAAATGTCATCAAAGATGTTAATTTAATGTACCTTGGATAAATGGATAATATTATTCATCAAAAGCAATTTAAATACTAAGCACTATGAAAATAATTGTGATTTTTAAATAAAATATCATCCCAACCCATCCCTCTACTTTCTTTTATAGGAATCCCCTTCCCTAGATTATGGGTTTAACATATAATTATGAAGGGAGAGCATTATTATAACTATATTATATTATGAGACATGGGGAATTCTGAAGATACAAGTTAGGTCCTTGATCATTAAGTTTCAATTAACCAAAGAGGACTTCTTTGGTGAACTTGATCTAATCTAGTAAGCTTTTAAAAAAGATTCAAAGTGAATGAGATTATCATAGTGGATGAAAAGTAAAAATCTACCATCTCATAAGTCATATGGCCAGGACCTAAAGGCTACCTATAGACATGACAATGGTTCTCCAGTCAACAGACCATACAAAAATTGGAATTTTAGTCCTATAAACCCTAGGAACTAAATTATGTCGATAACCCAAGTTCCATATGAAATACAGTCCAGATGATATTTTCAGCCAGTCTTTGAAATTCAGAGTAAAGAATCAGATTAACATTGTTTCTGGACTTCTAACCTCAAAATGTCTAAAAATACATACATGCTGTTTTAAGCAATGGACTAGTGGTCATTTTCTGTTGTAATAGAAAACAAATACAAGTATAAAGTGAACAATTAAAATAATTTATAATAATTTTCCACATGGAAATTATTGTTTTCCAATTAGAAGCATTAAAAAAATAATCTTTGAATTATTGGAAACCTATTTTGAAACAAGAAAATTGAGGAACAATGAAACTAGTTATAATTTACTTTCTTCCAAAGGAGAAAATCTTTATAGGATCCAGTTAAGAGTGGGTGGGGGAAAATGTGTAATTTTTTCAGTGAAGATAACTACTTCATCACATAAAAAAAAATGCCAATGAAAAACTTGGCAATGTTATTTTAGCACTAAACTGGTAGCATCTGGGCATATATGAGAAATAACAACATGAAAGAAGTATTCAAATCTTTGCAGTCTCAAATTTGATATCAGGCCATACTGAGAAGCCAGTCACAGCCAGGGATTTTCCATGCCTACATAGAATATCAAGAAGCAGTACTTTTGGGTTTTCCAACTATCATTTTCCTATACATCATAAGACTTTATAGTTTTTAAATGCAACTTAGAAAACCCCTTTCAGGAATTCTTCACAAACATAAATCATTGTGGTGAAATAAATATTATTGATTCATTTTTAAGACAGCATTATATAACCCTGTAAGAAAATATAACTACGTTGTTACCACTTTGATTACAGTTCTTGCAATAAGAAATATTTTTTAATTTCTAAGTATGTTAGTTGAAAGAGAAATTTTGTGTGTGTGTGTGTGTGTGTGTGTGTGTGTGTGTGTGTGTGCTATGCCACATTTCAGTCAGATGTGCAGGGCTATATGACTGTTGTGGGAGGTGACCAGAACTGAGCTGGATCATTCTAGAGATATCAACCTGAGGTATGATCAGGAAATTCTCTAAATGAAAGAGGAGATGAACTCAAGATCAAGTACTGAAGCACATAGAAGGTTAAAGCAGGAATGGTCCGTTGAATATGAGAAAAGAAAATATAAATATAGCAGGTTCTAAGACACACACTTCTGGGAAAGTGGGTGAATAGGACACAAGGACAGGAGTTTAGACTTCCTACAAAATTGCTCATTATTGCACGTGCTATCATTTGGGATCTCCATGGTTTATAATATGGAAACCTGTCGCTTGAAGGGACATTTCAATTGTTATTTCATTAATTTTCTATGTATACTCAATATGTAGAAACTATCATTCCCTACTTTATAGAAACAAAATTATGAGAGGTTGACATCTTGCTTAAGACCACATTGGCAACAGTTACATCCATAATTAAGGTTTAAAGTAGACACAAAGGCTCTCTTTGCCAAACCTAAGGGCAATATAGCAAATTTTATTATAACCATATTTCAAATATTGCAATAAATTTTGATAAAGTGACTTGCTTCAGAGTAGACAAGACAAAAAAACAAAAACAAAACACCACTTTTCTCCCCACAATTAATATTATATCTCATATCTTGGAGATATCTCTTATTTAATGACAAACACTCCAGGAATATGCACACTTCATTTAAGATCATTTCATCTCATAATTTAAAATTTCTTAAATCCAAGTTTCCTAAGTGTGAACACTGAGACACTGTTAAATGTCAAAATTTTATCACTACTTATATATTTTCGACTAAAGGAAAAAAAACTTTTGACCAACATATTACATCCATGTTTGCAATGAAATTTGTTGCTGAGTATAATGCTATCACATACTTATCAGTGTTTCTTTTTTCAAGTTGCTAAAGCATAAGGAAAGAATCATTAATCTTCTTGTGTTTCTGACAATTTATCTTCAAAGACTTCAAATGGTGCAGAGTATATCAAAAGATTAATAAACCTTGAGTGCAATTTTGGTTGAATTAACAAAGTGTCCAAAATAATTGATTAGATTGAATACTAATCTTTATTTATGAAACCATACATTGAACAAAAAAATCAGGAGCCCCACAATATGTTTTAGACTTTGAAATGCTTTCAGGTTTAATATTTTAAGAATGCAGAATTAAAACCTATGGCTAAAATACTTTTAATCCTGATTATTTGAAGAATGTTTAAAATGAATACTAATTAGTTTTGAACTGTGATATGAATTTATACTTAATAATACAGAGTGCATATATTTTCCTGGTTTTATTTTCTGAAGTGGTTAGTTTTGTTAACAATACAAATTCTTTACAGTTTTTACAATAGAAATCAAGTAAGAAATTTGTTAGGGTATCTTTTGTGTTGTCAATACATTGTTACTAATTAGAAATATCCCTTTTATATATCATTTAATTTTAATTGCTTTGGCCACACAATTTGTGATAAATTAAATTCTAAAAAGACTTTAGTTTAAATTGTGCATACAGCCCAATTCTTAGGCAAGGTCAAGGCAGGCATTTATTTGGCACTTGAAATATTAAAAACAACCAAGATGTAGTCCTGTTTTCACAAAACACATAGTCTAATGAACAGGCAGACACGTGACAAGATAATTATAAATAAGGTAGAAGTAGATGTAGTAGATGAATTGGCAGATGGTAAATAAGAGTCTTGTATGCTAAGGTGACATGCATATTAACTCTAAAAGCATGAAGCCCCACTTTGAGGTATTTATCCAAATGAAATAACAACACTATCCCCAAAGAAACCTGTATAACAATATTGATAGCACCATTAATCATAAGTGCAAGGGAATGGAAATATTCTACTTCACCCCAACACATACTGCTGCATATTTGGCCAACATAGAATAGTAAAAAGGAATTAGTTATTAATACATGCAATAATATAATATAAAAACAGTATGTTGAGTAAAAGATTCCTACAAAGAGAGTTCATAATGTAAAATAATATTTATATGAATTCTAGAAGTGGCCTAACTAATAGATGTGAAAAAAAATCACGACATTGCTTCTGAGAAGTATTTGAGAAGAGTTACGAAGGAATTTCTGTGGTGATGGTAATTAATGCTCTGTATCTTGACAGGGATTCAAGTTGCACATTTAGCCATCTGTCAAAACTCAAATGAAGGTATTTTGAAGAACTGGTTTAACATATAATTTCTACCTATTCATCAATGTATTGCACTTGGTCTTCTGCCACTTAATTCTATCAAACTGCTTTCTCTAAAAATCCTTTTGCAAACTGCAAGGGCTATGGATCAGAGCTTAAACTCTTTGATACAGTTACTACTATATCTATTTTCCAGGCTCCATGGCATCACATGAGTTCATTTCCTCCTAAATTCTTTCATCTTTATTCCTTATCTCCTTTTTGACTTGCCTTGACTAGGACCATTTTTACTAGAATGATTATACTTAGCAATCCTCTTATTTCCTAAATTGTTCTTGGGCATATTTTACATTCATATATCTTTAGAGATACTGTGCATCTGAAATAGAAATATCAAATCTCAAAGCTCTTATGAAAATACAACATGACTGTCCAGTTGGCTAAAGTACCTACACTGACTTATAGCCATCTTTATCTAAAGACGTATAAATTAGTTTTCTTTTCCTAAACTTACTCCAAGGAATTCCAGTAATATTGAATGAGTCCTATACTTACAGAGCTTATGAAATTCTAAACTCAGTTTCAATCTTAACCTCCTTTACCCCCCAACCCTTATTTCCCATTTCTCTTATAATTCCGAGTTTTATTTTTCTCTAATAATGCTGACTCTGTATTGGATAAGCACCATTTTCCTCTCATCTGGATGGTTAAGATGTCTTGTATATCATGTTACTCTTTAAAATATTATCTTTCTCCGGTCTAATCTCAATATTGAAGTCAACATGATTATTGCAAATGTTTTTTTTGTTTGTTTATTTTTGAGACTAGGTCTCACTATTTTTGCCCGTGGAACCGCAGGCTCACGTTGCCTGTGGCACCACAACAAACCCCAGTCTCAGCTTCCCAGGTAGCTGGGATTACAGGCGTGTGCCACCATGCCCAGCTATTTTTTTGGAACTAGGTCTCGCTACCGGCCCCAGGCGGGACTCGAACCGCGATCCCTAGCCCCAGCTGCTTCATTAGCTGAAGCTTACAGGCATGAGCCACCATGCCAGGAATATTGCAAATGTTAATCTCATTATATTATTACAGTCGTCTTGAAAATAATGTAATAGCTTTTCACTACCCCAGGATCAAATCTTGCTTTTTTCCATGTGTTACAAGGCTTACTATAATATCCCCTGTATTTACAACTCTAGTTTCATCTCCACACATAACCCTTGTGATAAACTAAATAATGTCTTCTTTCTGAAGTGTGATCCAAATCCTAACCCTCAGAATGAGGGAATATATTATTTTATAACTTGTTAATGAATTGAATGTGTTCCTCCAAATTATATGCTGAAACTCTAAACTTCTAGTATGACAGCATTTGGAGACAATATACTTGAATTACAGGGAAGTACATTGAGTCATGAGTCTGTAGTTCTTCTGATGGGATTAATGACTTTATAAGTGATAAGTGTATGTATGTTCTTACATACACTATCAACGTGGAGAAAAGGCACACTGCAAGCCAGGAAGAGAGCTGTCACAGAATTACTTTGTTCAGAAAATTTGCCTTAGATTTCCTAGTCTCCAAAATTATGAAAAACTGAAAATCTGTTATTTATGTTGCCCAGTCAATAGTATATTGTTATGATATGTATTATCCAAACTGAATAATACAAATGGAAAGAGGAATATTGTAAGATGATTAAATTCATAGGTCTTGAAATGGGAAGAAAATCCTGTGTTATCTCATGGGTGCAACATTATCATATCATATGAGCCTTTCCAAGCACAGACCTTTCCTAAACTGAAGTCAGACTAATGAGACAGAAGAAAGTAGGAGTGATGAGATGGGGTAAGGACTTGATCTACTGACACTGACTCTAAAGTGAAGGAAACCTGAACCATGGGATGTCAGTAACCCCTGGAAGGTGAGAGTGACCCCAAAATGAGAGGCAGTAAAAAAATGAATGCCCCCCACAAATCCAAAGGAACTAAATTCTGCCAACAAGCTACAAGGAAACGGATTCTCTACAAAGATACTGACAACTGTATTCCAGTTCCACATTATAAGAATCAGACCTCTAACAGGGAGATGATAAATTCGTGTTGTTTAAAGTCATTCTCTTAAAAATAATCTATTATATTGACAACAGAAAGTTAATATGCCCATCCTAAATTATATATTTCAGTCTTTTAAAACTCTCCTATACTTCTTTTGTCTCCAAGAAATTTTCATATCCCCTTCTCTGATTGGAACACCATGCTGTCATTTTGTCTTATCCCCATCATTTCCATAGATATTGTTCTATTGATTTGAAGGCATATTTTAATCTCCTATTTGCAACAGATTTAGTTCATCTTTCAGGAGGTCTTCTAATATCTTGGCTTTCCCCATCACAGCACTTGTCACATGGTATTAAATTTTACTGTATCTTTGTCAGCCTTTTTCTCTTGCCTGAGGCTACTGGAAGAAGATATTGTTTATCATTTATTATTTTAGCTTCTTCATTAATCAAAATTTCTGACAGTTATTAGACTCTCAGTA
Organism: Uropsilus gracilis; assembly: GCA_004024945.1. Lineage (NCBI taxonomy): Eukaryota > Metazoa > Chordata > Mammalia > Eulipotyphla > Talpidae > Uropsilus > Uropsilus gracilis. Next base: position 20,526 of record PVHY01016448.1, read on the forward strand.
AATATTTTTATGTGAATAAGTTATTACAGAATAAATTGTTCTTTGTTCAGAATTTTTTATTTGATATGTTTTACACATGATTTGAGATTACTAAAGTCAAATGTATGACATCTTTCAATTTACATCTATTCAATTCTCTAACTAAAGATCTTTAGTTCTATAATACTAGAGTCCAGATTGTTGGTACTTAAAATTAACGTGTTTTCATTCTTTGAACATCCTTAGATTCTAGATGAATCTTTCAATTGCCCTGATATTATTACAAGTCTGTGTCAATTGAGTGACTACTTTGCCTTTCAGAGACTTAGCTATTTGCATATTTCATGTTTATATTAAGAATATCCTGGGTTTTTATAATATAATCTCAAATTTCTACTCAACTTCCTGTATACCTGTGAAAGGTTAAGCCTCATGAAAGGCGAGTGACATTTGGAAAGACAATAGCTTAAAATTTTTCTGGGTGGGGGAATGTATTTTTTGGACAATAATATCCTCTGTTTGTTGCGATGAACTTTAGCTTCATGAAGCCTTCTAACAAATTCAAAGAGACTGAAAAAGGTAAGAATTTGGAAATAAAATTATGTTTGGCATGTTGGGCTTTTTTTGTTTGTCAAGTTTGAAGTAACCTTTGAATTTTATCTCTATTGCTTCTAGGAAGAAAAGCTGGAATGAGGAACAGTAAATGGAACATTTCACAAAGCCTCACAATCTCAAATTGTATTAATATGTACCCCCAAATGGTCAAAATAATCTCAGTCCTAAAATAAAATCTTGGCCCTAAAATAATGATTCATAGGCACGAAATAATTTCCAAAAATATTTTTGAATTATTTTGGAAGAAATTTCTGTGATTATATGGTATATGTCCTTGTGTCATACATAGTCCAATAGTCAAGGCTTCAGATGGTTCTATGCATCACATCTTTATTTAAAGGAACAATTCTATATGTATGCATAGATTTTAGAGCCATTCATCATTTTCATTAAATTTTCACAGAAGTACTAAATGGTTGAAAAAATTAAGAATTATTGCCTTTAAGATTAGTTTGTACAATATACAGCCCTAGTTTATTCAAGTGGGTTAATAATATTCTAGTTAATAAAATACTATCAAAATATAAATTTTTCTAATGATCCTTAACACAAATTATAAATAATGACATTCCTTAATATGTCAAATAGAATTGTTATTTTTGAGTAGAATTTCCTTTTTACTTTTATAGTTTTTATTATTTTGAGATCAATAATAATCTACTCTTTTCCTAAAATACATGATTATCTCTTGTTAACTTTTGACAAGTAATTCATCTTTGTATGATTTTCAAAGGAGAGTTTTAAAAATTTTTTTTATAACTGATGCAATTTTCACTGATATTTTCACCCCTAACTTAGGAACTTTATGCCTTGACACATCAAAAAGCCATATCCAGATGGCTTTTAGAGAACTGAATTTCATGTGCTTCTTTCACAGACCAACAAACTAAATTTCCCTTATCAGTAACAAGTGTAAAAACATAAAGAATATCTTGAACAGGTCATATATAAATTCAGTGTATAGAAAAATAAATATACATGTGGAGGTAGGTAGAGTTTCAGACTTTAGCAATTTGGAATTACAATAAAGTTTTAACAAAACCTTTGAATCAAAGACAGGATAGCCTCAGTAATAACTAACAACATAGTTTTATTGTAAAAGAAACAAGATATAAATTTATATAGTCAAAAGAACTGTGCAGTCAAGAAACAATCTAGATGAATCAGATGGATCGTGTTGATTACTGTGAAATCAAGCTAATAAAATATATAAACTTTTAACTAGAGAATGTTTATTAGAGTTTTAGTTCTTTAACTTTTCATGTTATGTGAACTTTGGCAAATAAGTTAACGTTTGTTGTCCTTAGTTTAAATTATAGTTAGAAAGATTACATCTGTCATGTACTTATTTATGGTCAAATTTAAATTATTTTATAATACACTGTAAAGAATAAACATATGATTAAATCACTGGCCAGGCATGGTGACCCATGCCTGTAGGTGGCAGCCTAGGAAGCCAAGGCTGGGGCCAGGAATCACGGTTTGAGACTTGTGGGGGGCACGTAGCGAGACCTAGTCTCAAAAAATAGGTGGGCATGGTGGCACGTGCCTGTAATCGAAACTACCTGGGAAGCTGAAGCTGGGGTTGCTTGAGTCTGTGGTACCCCGGGCAACGTGAGTCTACGGTTCCACGGGCAAAAATAGCAAGACCTAGTCTCAAAAAAAAAAAAAAAATTTCAATCACTATCCTCTTATCCTATTTTCTCAAAGAGGACTCTTTTATGCACAACCTTTTTTAAGCTTTTACATTAAATCTATATTCTTCTGCCTCCTCATGAACTCTATAAACTCTTCAGTGTTATTTCATATATTTATTGTGTCTAGCTAAATGTTTAATATTTATATGATGCCTTAATGGTCACACCATCATTCCTACGTACAAACTATTAGTTGCATTGTTAATTTACCATTAAAAATGGTAATGTTTTTCTAATTAGATGTGAGTAATAGTTTACCTTCCAGTTTACATTCTTTGGAGGAAGTGGTTTTTAAAAATTTGAATCTACCAAAGTATAAACTTTAAGAAAAAATGCATCAGTCCCTCTCTCTGATTATATCGTCCCTATCAATATGATGATTCTTAGTTGAAATAAAGAAACTTCTTTGCAAAAAGGAAAATGAGAACCTTAAATTCTTGCTTTTCTCTTACCCCTTCATTACGAATAGCATTATGATCGTACTCATAGTATCTATTACTTATTTATAGGATAATAGGTTCTGAAACAAGTACTGGTTGTTTCCATGCCTTATGAGCCCTCATAAAAACCCAGGGACAAATTAGAATGATTTTCATTTTCAAAGCTTATAAGCAGAAAATTTAAGAAGTTAATTTATAAGGCAAGAATCTTTTGGTTAGAGATGAGTAGTACACAGCTTAATGATTTAAATTTAATTTCTAGTCAGAACTTTTTTAACTGTAAGAAATTTTAAGAATATCAAGATAAATTCCCTAGATTGCTTTTCTAGCCATGCTCACATCTAAATCACTCAAGCTCTTTCAGGTATTTATATATACCTAGTGACATAGGAGAGCTACATAGGAGAGCTACATAGGAGAGCTGAAAATACCTGCCCATAGGTACTGCAAAGATTTTACCCAAAATTGTGGCTGAAAGCAATACTGCTACAATGGGAAGGTCAGTCTAGCACGGTCATCAATATGATCTTGACCATTAAGGACCTACTTCATAGCAAAAGAAGATTGCTAATGAAACATCAGTAAATAAAATATATGTAAAAACGTTTGCCCAGACAGGAGTCATGATGCCTTTACTACAAAATAGCAAGCTCTATAGTTGGGATAGAATAAATGAGTAATGATTGACTGTAAAGAAGATTTAGATTAAGGTTTTAGATTAACATGAATTAAAATGCAAATTCATGGTTATCATTAGGGAATGATAAAGGGAGATAAATTGAATAAAAGGGATCAACCATATGGTGAAGGATGGAATTCAATTTTGGGTGAACTTTTTGTAGCGCTTACCGATGATGACTTTTAGTGATGTACACATGAAACTTACATAAGGTTTAAATGTAATATTACTTCAAAAAAAGTATTAAATATTTTATTTCAAAATGTCTATCATTTCTATTTGCTTTTGGAGTAGTTCTCTTCGCTCTTAGGATGAAATCCAAGAAAAGGGTGGCAACTTGAGGAAACATATGATTCACACTTCCAAATTGCTGCAAGAAATTACCTACAAAATGTATGGTTTGCAGAGTAACATCATCTGAATTGGAAGTCTGAGATGTAAGCCAGAAATGTTGAGTAAATTAGCAGTTTAAGTGCAGAAGGAATAGGATTGAAGAGAACAAGATTCTGGCACCCAGGCTATAGATCTTGTGAGAAGAAAGGTGAAACAAAAAGCCAAGAAAACTGGAAGGTGAAGAAAAACAAAGGAGTATAGAGGGAAAAAAAAATCTCATCCCTTGGTCTAACTTAGCAGAATTTCACAATGCCTATATCATGAAAAAACAGGTGATCATAATAAACCATAAGGTATTGGCACATTGTCGGAGCAAAAACACCAGAAAATGTATAATTGGGTAGAGAGTTCATTTTAAATTATTTTGTAATTATATTTATCTTGTATCAAAGAAAAGTTAAAAATATTTGGAAAAAATTTCTTTAGTAAGATTGCCTAAGAATGTAAAAACTTTAAAATGTGTATAAATTTGTATGACAAAATAACTGAAAATGAAATTTTCTATTAAACAACACATGATATTAACTTTTACAAACCAAATCTAATATTTATCAAGAATAAACTGTTTTCACAATTTTACCTTACTTGTAGTTTAATATTAGTAATTTTCCAATTTATATTTTTGTATGATCTAGATAAAAGTTATATTAGCAGGTGAAATTTTTCTTTTGTTATTAGTGACACACAAAGTAAGTAATGAAAATATCATGGGTTATATTCTAAGTAATAGCTAAATACTCAAAGTAAAGACAAAGCTTTATTTTTAAACTCTGGTTGCTTTTTCTAGGTGTGATTTATAATATGACCTCCTACTAAAGTCAGACTTAAACTTTCCACCTGTCAGGTTGAATAAGTTTTAAAGTAGTTTTCACAGATGGTAAATAGTATTAGTAAATAAACTCACTACATGATAGCAATTATTATGAATCTATATGGCCTCAACTTTTTAAGTCATTAGTGGAGCTTTCAACAAATCAAACTCACCATTTATGGTTTTAAATATTATATAATAAAGTAGCTGCTATAAAATGGATCCATTAAAATTAATAATTAGGATAGTACTTGTAAAAGAATAAATATCTGCTTTTTTTGATGCTATAATATATTTAACTTTTAAAAAATAAAACAGGAGAGAGCAGCTATAATGTTTAACCTTTCATTCTGAAATCATATAAAGCCAAGGAGTACTCAGAGGCCCTCAAATATTCATGGGAAAACCTAATTTTGTATTTTCAGAAAAAAAGGATCTGGACACTTACTTGTATAAAGGCAAAGAAAGAAAACACTATCTCAAAAATAGTGAATGGGTATGAAATTTTGAATGGGCATAAAGAGAGAAGAAAGAATTTCAAATAACAGGTCCCAAAACTCCAAAAATCACCCATGCTCTCTTGAGCAAATGTTCAGCCAAACAACCTGGGTCTGTAGCAGAGCAACTGAAACTTAAAATCACCATAACCAATCTTAGATACATGCTGATAACAAGCACAGGAAAGAGTTCATTCCCAGAGAGCAAAGACAGGAGGAAAAACCTAAAATTCAATTGTACCTAAATTTTAGGAAAAACCTAAAATTCAATTGTGTAATGCTGCTATGAAGTCAAGAACACAGCTACAATTACCTCTGCCAAAATGCTACTGAACAACACCAAGGGCCAGAAATAGCTGCATTAGGTTTCTCCCCTTACTCTGCTCTTCTACCTCCAACATTTTTCTACCCTTTCCCAGTTGCCCTCAGCAGGAAGTCCTGTTGATGCATAATAAAAGCTATAGTCCAAAGTGCCTGTAACCTCATCAATGTGGAGATTGTTTGGAGTCTTTCACTGACTCTGTTTCCTCCTAACTGTTCTTCTGATACCTAAATAGGAAAGATTATTTAACAGATTGTATTAATTCAGTCATATATATATATATATATTCAGACTGAATATATATTCAGTCTGAATATATATATATATAAACTCACTGTGCAACTGTAATTACTAATAATTTTATTAACTAATACCTGCAAGTTTGCTTTCTGCTCCAGATTTTTCTTAATAAATATGCTTAGAATCTATAGGTTTAATTTCAGCAGATAATTTCTCTTTAGCTGGAAGGTTTTTATTTTAAAACAGTATAGTTTATTCTAGTATTTCTGGCATTTTCTGATTAGAATTTTAGTGACTTTCTTTAGGAAATGTAATTAAGTCAATGTATTTTCTCCAGTGTATCACAAATAAAATATAGATAATAAAGTAGAGATTTACTAGATAATTTTTTTTAATTCATAAAAAACTGCTTTCATGTAATAAGTATTCTGGGTTTCTGCTAATTTCATATACATTTAAAAATTTTCTACCCTGGGAATTAGTTGAATTTAAATCATACATTTGCAGTCATATTATTATTGTTTAAATCATAGCACAATTCTCTTTAATTCACAATCAGACTTACTTGAAATTTTAAAAATAAATCTTAAGTATAACTGCACATTTTATAAATAGCAACACTTACAAATGACAGAGTAGGGCTTGCATTCTAGAAAATGGATTAGTCATACTGTTCTCTGTTTCTCCAAATTTCTGAACATTACATACAGAACAAACACAAGATGCTTGTCAGTGTGAACATACTTGAGTATACTGGGACTGGGATGTCCCTTTGGACTAATAGGGCAAGAGAACAAAGCCATTTGTACAGGGATAAACCAGAACTGTCCTGTTCTGAGAAACAATCACTCAGGAACCTGATGACTGTGAGTATACTTACCTTTCAGGCACAACTGGTGGTTAAAGAAAATACTAACTATGGATCCCTAGCCTTTGCATCTCTATAATACATTCTTAGAAATCAGGAAAATGATTAAACCCCAGTATTTGCACTTCTTTGTGCACAAATAGCATTGCTATTTCTTTAAGTCAAAGCTAGCTTAGGAAAGCTAAACCTATAGATGAAAATCAGAACTCTATTTCTTGATGTAAATAACTCATTGTTTTATTTTATTTTATTTTATTTTTCAGTATGCAGTTTACTTTGTAGTCTGGAATATAAAGTGAACTTCTAGCTGTAGAAATAGTTTTCACAGAGTAACATCTGTGAAAATGAAGCCGGGACCCCAATATGAGCAGTATTGAAACTCAGGCACTCAAGCCTTAGCTGTGTCTGAAAAACACAGAGGTAAGAGAGGCCTAAACAGAAAAAGAAAAAAAAAAAAGAGGCTTAAACAGGAAGGGTACTTCTAGTGTGTTTCAAACCCTAGGTGGGGAAGAGGGAAGGGCAGGGAGAGACTAGAAAAATAGACTTTTGGGGAGAGGAGAGACAAGAATTGCAGACAGGTAAAGGGTAGCCTGAGTGATCAGGTAGGGCAGAAGCTCCCTGGAAGAGTGAGCTAATCGTGGCCAGGAGCAATGGTGACCAGTAGAAGAATGGCCGATGTGGAGAGTGTGGCACCATAGCAAGGCGGTATAGTGAGCTGGTACCTGGAGATGGCCAGGGATTTGGAAAACTGATTTGTGCATCAGCAATTGTGGAAAAAGTTTGGAGAAGGAGAGCAGCTTAGAACACTGGAGAGAGAAGAAGAAAAGAGAAGACCAGGAGAAAGACTAGAATTTGCAGAGTGCCTGCCTCAGTTCGGAAGGGCAAAGAGAACCATCAGGAACATGTGTCTTTGGGACCTTTGGGACTGAAAATGGATGGAGGTAAGATAACTGGGTACTGGTGACTTTGAGGACATTTTGTTTTTCACCAGATTACAAAACTACTTACTGAGTTCAAACCCTTACTTTGATTAACTAATAAACTCACTGTGCAACTGTAATTAAGACATTTGTTTCAGTCAAAATCAGGATATAGGACAAAATCCCGCAAGCCCTCTGGGCTCTTCTGAATTGAATGAACAAATAAATTAGCATCATACATATTAGTAAGTGACATATTTAGTTGCATGCATATGGAGCATTTACATGGCTAGATGTTCAAAAGTGAAAGGGACAAACTAGATATTTATATGTTGTGTTATGTTACCTGGGGTGTAAAGGAGAAAAGAGGGGTTTTCATATGACAAGGAGTGGATGGCTATATAATAAAGCCTTATCTTTTGATGTATTTTTTCAAATAAAAATGGTAGTTTCTGGAGATATCTCTCAATCTATATTCTAATAGTCTTTCTTTTAGTAATAGTAAGTTTCTTCCAAGGCTCACAGGGAACCTTACTTAACTGGGAAATGTATATCTTTTGGGTGATAATTATTCTACACTTTTCTTATATGGATTGATATTATAATGACTGATTGATCAGGAAATGGGTATAGTTGAGATAAAATGACTTCTGCTAACAATTCAAAATGAAAATGGCCACTTATTTATAAGGACAATGATAAACAGATAAAGAAGGTCAAAATAAATAAGAGCCCACCTACGCTAAGAGATCAAGCCCCCCAATAGAGGTAATTCTGATAATACTCCCCAGAGACAGCATGAGTATAGGAATTAAAATAAGAGAGTCTGAGTCATTTTGGACTCTACTGGGGTCTCTAGAGTCTTCAGATCTTAGCATCTGCTACTGTAAGCTCTGCCCAGAAAAGTAGCACTCCTTTACTTCATGAGTAAGGCTCATCAATTTCCAGATCCTGAATGAATTCACTTTTACATGGTTTTCCAAGCTTCATAGAGTTAAGTTCCCTTTTCACTAACAATTGAATGGTATGTTTATATTATCATGATGTGTTTTCCCAATAAGTCATATTGTAATTACATGTGATTTTCTTGAGTTATAAGTGAAACCTCTCTTCTTGTGGGAGTTAGCATGTTGAGATCTGAATTAATTATAAAGCTGAGTAAAGAAAAAGTCATATTAACTAGGGAAGTCAGAATACAAGTTATAACCTGATGGTAAATTCTGTATTTTTTTTTTTAATCATGACTTAGAACTGAAGAAGATGGTAACACAAAAAACACCAATGAGCACAAGTAAAAAAGGTTCTAACTGAATCTACTTCTAGGGAGGCACTGGGGTAAATGCAATATTAGCAAGACATAAAACTTAAACACCATTCAGTTTAAGACATATTCAGTCAGATACCACAGAACTCCCAGAGATGGGAAGAAGTAACAGTCGTTGAAATACAATTATATACTTTTGTTCAAGATAAGTCTTCCAGATATTCAGTGGCAGGAAAATGCAATTTTTACCTTTTGGGGGGGATGCTGGTCCCAGGTATTGGGTGAATGGAAGATACCACTATGGAAACTAGGTCATTTGTTTGGAGTATTTGACCCAGGTCTTGAGTGATGGGAGGATTCCAACTTGGACACCTTCTGTTTATGACTTTGAAAAACTAGACAATAACTAGGGTAAGAGAACTGTCCATTTGTGGCCTCAGTGACTTTCTCTTTCCTAATCTATTTAGTAAATATCATTTTTAATTTTTTTTCTGAACCTAAGAGGTCTCATAATTGTGTGCATGAGTGAAAAACTCAGGCAGTGACAAATAAACTATGGGCCAATGTCCTGGGATAAGTTTTAGTGCCCCACTGTTATCCTGTATCAGTTAACAGGGAAGAACAAAATATGAGTCAATCGTTTCTGCTTCAAGAGGCAATAAGAAAGCATAATCCTACATAGTGTTAGTAGAGACCAACTGGGGAACCAGGAGTCCCATCTTCAATTGGTGGTGACAGATCCCCTTCCGATTAGAAAGATGTTAGAAATGATTAATGGAAAGCCAGATTTTTTTATATCATTAAGCAGATGTGAGCCTAGCACCTGCACTACTGGCTCCATCCAGATGGGTATGTTTTCTCCTCACTAAAGAAAATATGAAGACTTCTTTGCAGCATCCAGTCTCCCTAAAATTTCAGTTTTGTATGCTATTGAACTCCTCGCATCTGGGGGGGAATGCCTGTTAGGAAAGCAAGCTGTGTTTCTCTCTTTTTTTCTATCAGATATTACCAGAAACTATTACTAAGATAGATAGGAAATGCAGAGTTTTATAAATTCAGATTTAATCTGCATCTCCTTTAGGTCCTTACATATACAGAATTTTCCTCTAGACAAAATAATTACATGTTCACATTCAAGAGAGAAAACTAGTTCTGAAATATCTGATCATGTAGGATATATCTGAAGTATCTGAACATGTAGGAAAGCTATGACATCATTTCAGAATTTAATAGGAAAATTTCTAGATTTAGACATTTACAGTTTTCTCAAGTACAAATGATTGGATCTGTGGCTTGTCCAAATCCGTACTACCTGATACCCTGTTGCAGAGTGCTCACAAGTTGTCCCATCTGAAAAGCCTCCTCTCTACTTAACCGGGTTTGTGTTCCCTTATTGCAGTGAGTCCCAAATCCTAGCCAGCCTCAGAGAATCATTTCTGTATTTATTTAATCCACGTATCCCAGTTCCAGATTTTATGATTCAGCCCTGTTTGGCAGAACCAAATCTTTCTACCCTTCAAGTTCCAATGGCTCAAAAAGAAATAAATTGACACTAGGGAGGTTAAAAAAGAGAAGAGACAAACTTTAATTACTCAGGCATGAAGACCTGTGCAAAGAATAATGGAACCTTTCATCGGCTCATTACCATGAAGTTATATAGTCTCTAGAAAGGAATCAATAAATTTCAGAGGGAAAAACATAGCAAAGAACTTTGCAATTTAAATTAAAAGAACAAGAAATGTTGCAGGGTTTATGTATATATGTTTAAAAAACAAACTATGCAAATCTTAGTCTTTTTGTTTCTTTTATTCTCTTTGGAGTGTACAAAGGTTCACAAACAATTCTGAAGTTTGTCTGAAGTGCTATGAAGCAAATGATGTTGACAGGAAATCACACCTTGTTTTAAATGGAATTGTTTGTGATGAGGTAATTTACACTTGAAGTGGGTGAAAGTCAAGATTACCTCCCCACTTCTTTACCCCCACAGAGAAGTTTTAAAGAGATAGTCAATTAAGCAAAAAAAAAAAAAAACAAAAAACATCTTTCCAGGATCAATATCTCTTAATTGCTTAGGCACATCTTGGGGCAGCCTGAGCTTGACCCCAATAATAAATATGGAATAATTCAAGGTTTTGTGTTCCTAATTCCTCCATGATGCTGATGCCCCCTGGACCACACTTTCAATAGTTTTGTATTGACATTTTCTAAGTGTGAGACTACAGCAAAATATGTATATACAATTTTATGTTTTCCATAAAGTCAATTAAATTGGGTACTTATGGAAACTGACTAACCTTGTTTTAATACTATGAAGGCTTTTAAGCTGTGAAAACCAAGAAAGTGAAAATCTTCAGATTCTATAACCATGATTTAAAAATGTTCCATAGAAACATTATTCTTTAACTGTACCATATTTTTGATGTGATTGCTATTGTCAAATTTTCCTTAGAAAAATAAGTGGGCTCGTGCCTGTAAGCTTCAACCTATGAAGCAGCCAGGGCTAGGGATGACGGTTGAAGTCCTGCCTGGGGCCCTTAGCGTGACCTAGTTCCAAAAAAATAAATAAATAAATAACTGGGCGTGGTGGTGCACACCTGTAATCCCAGCTACCTGGGAAGCTGAAGCTGTGGATTGCTTGAGTCTGTGGTACCCCGGGCAACAAGAGCCTTTGGTTCCATGGGCAAAAATAGGGAGACCTAGTCTCGGGAAAAAAAAATAATAAAATAAATAAATACAAAAATAAATAAATAAATACCACTATCTATTGTCTGTATTTACTTTTGGGGTTGAGTCTCCCCGAAATGGTTACATAAGCATTTCTCAATGTGCAGAAACGTTCTTTTATCACATAGTGAGGGGAACTAGAGGTCAAGCAAGGCCTTATGAGACTCAGGACATTGACTAACATTGTTAAGTGCAAATTACTTTGGGTTGAGAGCAGGAATAGCCATAAAGTCTAGGAGAAATTTCTGAGACGCAGAGACAAGTTACCCTTAGGGTTAGGCTGGGATGGAATATATAAAACCTGGAGAATAAAGAATAATGGAGGAAAAAATGAAGGTATACAAGAAAAAGCAAACTTGAAAGAACATATTTTTCCCCCGTGGGTAAATATGGAGATGCCTGGGAAAAACACACCTGGGTTCTGAAGAGGATGAAATATTAGCTTGACACAAGTTCACAGGCAAACTTAACCAAAGTTGTCCCTCCTCTCTGTGACTTTGTTGGCATGGCAACTGCCATTACTATAGCTGATGCTTTTGCATTGATAGCAACATTGTGTAGCTTGGAAATTTGAGATACTTCCCTTTTGCTTTGGAATTGTAAATTTCAAGAAGGACTTGGCAGTATTATGGAGACTTAACTCTGACTTGATTGTTTCAGGGTCCAGGGGAACAAAGCTTAGGTTGACTACAGAGGATGCTGAAACAGAAGACAAAAGAATGGGGGAAAAAAAGAATGCCATGCTTTTGGAACACATGCTGGTGAATTCAGATTGATTGGGTATGTGATGAGGTGACCAGGGATTAGAAGGATAGTTTTGGATATGTGGTGGGGTAACGGGGTTTTTTATGTTTATTTTGTAGCACATATAATGCGGTAACCATGGTTTTCACATGCTTATCTTATAGTATATATTTAGGTAATCACACCCTTCCTTGCTTACTTCACTTCGTAATAAATGCTTTGATCACTTCAAGAGTTTGATCTGGTTTTGGAATTATGTAGCAAAGACTTTGGAAGGTAAAAGAACCCCCCCAAAGTTTTTGGGGTTTTTTGTTTGTTTGTTTGTTTTTTAGTTTGGTTAAGGTCCCTGGGGCAAACAAGCAGCAGGTATTTTAAGTGACAAAGGTAACTTGTGCTTGGAAGTCTAAGTGTTAATAAAGGCTTTGCTTGCTTTGCATCAGAATAAAAGGTACAGATTTTTCTCTGGTTTAGGAAAAGCTGTCAAAAGAATTTTTAGTAAGAAAAACCAGTCCCTCCCTTCCTGATACAACTTCAGCCAATCACAATTAAAGACTAATAAGGTTCATAGAATATTCATAGAAAGCTTATAAATAAGATATCAGGGGAAACCATTTTGGTAAATTTTACTCCTTCCTGGAAACTTTCAGGGCAGTTTTGCTTTTCTATCTCCTTTTACTTCAAACTCTTTTCTTTAAATAAATTTGCCTCTTTCAACTTACTTGCCTGTGTTGAGTGCTATCTTCAATAGACAAGGACCCATTGTCTACTGGTAAGAAATCATGCATTTTTGTCCTTACCTAGGTCCTTCACATTCCTCTAATCAAAGAATGTAGTTTGGATGTCTCATCCAGTTCTAGGTTTATCATTGAACATATCCTCTCAATGTAAGAATTTCACCTTTATTTTCAGAATAAGGAAAAGTTAACTTTGCTCCATTTGCTAACTTTTAGAAGAGATTTTTAAAATTTATTTATATATAAATTTCACAACATTGTAATCCCAGGGATTTACCACACACA
>PVHY01016449.1:0-33746 GCA_004024945.1 Uropsilus gracilis
AGGTTTTGCTACTTTTGATTTAAGAATCATCACGGTTCAATGTACAGGTTTATTCCTTAGAGAAGCACATTATTAGAAGCAAAATAATCTCGCAGGTATGAATCATTGAAGAACCACCTTCTTAGGTTAGCTGTATGCTAAGCAGAGATGCCCACATTCTCCCATAAAGATGCAATTCTTTACAAGGGGCAGAACTAGGTCATGAAAGAGAACGAGCAATGAATTTAATAAGACGTCCAAGGAGACAGTTTCCTCATGAGGACCTGGATGGTTCGCGCCATGGTTTTATCATGTAGTGTGGAGAAGTGCTGATCTTCTCAGGAGACAAGACCAGCAGTGTGCTCTCTCCAGTGCCCAAGAGGCTTTAAGTGGATTCAGCTTCCTTCTAGCTCTGTAGATTAAGGCATTATAAGAAAGGAAAGTAACAGAAATTTACAAATGAAACAAATGTTACAGCATCTTTTTGAGTAAATTATCCTGACCTTAAACGCTCATTGAAATGTTAAAACATTTAATTAGTCTCATAGAGAGACTTTTTTGATCATAGAACATGTTGATGTTTGCTCTGAAAAACATTTATATTTTCATCTCCATGAATCTAATCCCATTACCATGTCTTCATCTGAGTCTTGAGAGGTGTTTTCCCACAGTTACTGTAATTCTGAACTTGGTTGTCTGGAAGGACTATGAGCCACTACTTGTTTAATTCATCTCCAGAATCACCCAGAATTGTAGCAGTCATTCTGGCTTTACCTAGACCTTAGGGAAAGTCTGGAACAATGACTTCCACACCTCCAATAGGGGGAGCTGCATACCAGCTGGGGTCAGATGGTGACCCCAATTTCCTGATCTTGTATACCTGCACACCTTTGGGCCAGACAGATGACGCAATCATGCGGAGTCCACCATTCTGCTACCCTAGTGTTTAACTCAATAGATGCACAGATAGTGACCATGAGTGTTGATGGAATTGTCTGTTTCCAGCAGGGCCCAGAGACCTCAGAATCCAAGCCCTAAATTGCATGTGTACCCAGGTGACAGTGATACTCCACCCTTGGGTGGTACATTCAGCTGCCTCCAACAGATTATTGTGTGTCCAAGAGAGTTCACCCCTGGATACAGAAAGTGACTCTATCATGGGAATGAGATACTGGTTGGAGAGTCCTTTCAGTCAGTTGATACACCCTGCAGCAACAAATTCATAGAGGACTATTTGGAGAAATTGTGTGGAGAAAAACTGCTACTTTTGCATATAGAAGTCATCAATGATTAAAATAAAAAATATTGTGTAGGAATATTATGGGATGAAACATCCAGGTTTCATGACTTTATTGCAATCACTTGAATCTAAAGATGATCTTCAATTTGTTTTCAAACTAGCTGTGCCCTTCTCCAAACAGCAATGGATGAGGGATCCAAATTCTCAAAATTCACATTAACACTTACTTCTGCATTTTTCCTTATTACTATAGCCATGCTACCTGGTATGAAGTAATATTCTTGTGAGTCTCTATGTGTATTTCTTTAGTCACTAATGAGTTTGAGCACCTTTATATATTCATAAACTTGGTGGCTATTTTTATATCTTCTCAGAATATTTTATGCAAACTGTTGGCCTAAATTTTTATTAAATTATATGTCATTTATTATTGTGTCTAGAAAAGTTTATATATGATGAACACAAGTTCTTTGTTAAATATTTCCTTTGTAGTTTTTCCAGTTCCATGATTATATTTTCATTTTCAGTAGCTTATGCTATTTACAGAAAAATTGCTCATTTTAACAAAGTTCAATTTAGCTATTTTTTAAAAGTTTTTCATTTGTGATTTTCATCTCCTATCCAAACACACACACACAAATTACCAAATCCAAGGTCACAAAGATGGGTTCCTACATTTTCCTCCATGAGGGCTTTTATAATTTATCAGTTATATTATGTTTATGTGGTCCATTTTGAAGTAATTATTACAAATTCTATTAGATCAAGTTCAGACTTTATTCTTTAACATTTGATTATCTGGTTGCTCCAGCATTGTTTCTTGAAAACATTTTTTTTTTTTTTTCATTATGAGTAGTGTTGGCATCTTGGTTAAAAATCAGTTGATGATAAGCAAGTTTATTTTTAACTACCTGGTTCTGAACTAGTGAACTCCAAAACCATCCTCAAGCAACCAGTTAGTATGACTGTGTCTTGAAGTTGTTGTGAAATCGTGAGGTGTGAGACCTCCACTCAATTATTTTTCAAGATTCTTAATCATTCTGGTTCATTGTATCTATATGTGAATTTTAGCATCAAATTGCCCATGTATGTAAAAAAAGAGAAAAAAATCTGGAATTTTGATAGCATTTGCATTGGCTATGGGAGTTAATTTGGGGATCATTGTTATCCTAATAACACTAAGTATTTTTACTCATAAACATGGACCAACTCTCTATTTATGCCTTAGAATTTTTTGTCTGTGAAGACTAACATCTGGCCTGCTCCACAAGCTGTGTTTATTGCCTTCATGTTTTTCTGACAGAATCACACTTTCCTGTCTCTTTATATGTTTCATAATTTTCTCTTGAAATCTGAACTTTTCAGACATACATTTAACAATTCTACATGATAACGCCCTGGTCTCCTTCCTTCCAGGGTTTGGTGTTGACAGTGTTGTCTAGCTGATCATTTCTTTGTTTATGGACTTGGCTAAAGCAGCTCCCTGGAAGCTATTTCCCCACAGTGTGAAGTCTCTGATGTGTGGCATCGGGTGTTTCTCTTGTTTTTATATTTTAGTTCCTGAAAAGTAGGAGCAATACTAGTGAAACACTGTTCTAGTTACATATCCTTGACCAGTAAGCCTCTGGTTCTTTGTCACTGGATGTGGGTAACTTGGAAGTGAATATCACAGTTCAAAAGATTTGCTGTATGCTTCCATCTTTCAGCCAGGGACAAAGATATTGGAGTTTTGCTTCCTGATTACTCCTGAGAGGGCTCCATTGCAGTTATCACACAAAATTGGAGAGTTCAGGGAAGGGTGATTTTAGTTTTAAGCCAGGCATCTTAATGCAGATTATCTTAACTTTTAACCTGAATTTGGTCTACCTTGTTAAGATCAATGTGTCTTCCACTTCTGCAGGTGGATATGTGAGCTCCAGGTAATGTTTTCATGTGCTAACTGGAACATGGCTAAAGGGAAACTAGAAAGGGGCGAGAAGGCAAAAAACTGGGGAAGGAACACAGGAAGATGGAGAGGAGTGTGATAGGGTGGAGAGAGAACCAGAAAATTCAATGATGCCTATAAGTGTATATATATATATATTTGCATATACATATATACAAATATCTAAATATGTAAACAATAAAATGATTCATAAAAATAAAGAAAAATAAAAGAAAGTTAATGAGATGCTGATTGGAACCTGGGAAGCTGGATATTTCTGTGAGAAAATCTGTACCATAATAGAAGTGTAGGAAGGAGTATAGATTTTTAAGATTAGATATCTTTCAAAAGTCATAGATTATTATAGTGTATTTTTATTTTTTAAATCAAAAGCAATATTTTTACTTTTTAAACCAAATTCAGGGTACCCTCTTCTAGATAAAAGACATGGACAATGAGTGGTGTGTCTTTGACTTTGCTGCTTTAAATCCTAGCTCATAACTTTACAAAAACAAACAGATGCTTGATTCTGTAGAATAAAAGTAAGAAGTCATCCACTATAGTTACCAATTCCCCATTCTACCAAACTTCCCTGGGTGCTAAATGATGACACCATACAAATAAAGGTAAAATGAGTATATTTTGTTGTAGAGACTGCACAAACTGCACAACGACAAAGTTAGAAATGTATGCTCTCATCTCACTTTGTTACCTTTGGGTCCAGAATAAATTAATTTTGTGCATTTTCCCTTCTCATTATCGTACTTGTCCTGGGAGCGAAAAATAAGTCTTGTAATAATCATAGCAGACACGGGAGTTGAATACCATGGTGGTGCGCCCATGTGTTGCTGTGTTTTAAGTCTGTGCTTGAATGTTTTGCAGATTTGGGATGTCTGTAACATAATGAAAGCCTAGTACAGATTCCAAACTGGATCCTACCACAGAGATAATTCATTTCTTGTGTCTTGTTTATAGGCTCATATTAGAGCTTCAACTATCAAAAACTGAAGCTTCCTTAAGAATCATATTGTATTAATTATAGGATATAATAAAGTATAAAGGTGAAAATGAACAATTTATATATTAATATGCAATGTAAATGTCAAACAAAACACTTAAAACTTGATGTAAAGAGAAACACAATTATAATCTAAGTAGGATCTGTCAACCCTAGTGTAAAGAAATATTAATCACTATTTTATAAATTCATAAGAGAGGATAGCAAATATAAGTAATTTTGATGATTTTATAAGAGATAATGAATTACAGAAGAACAAATCAAATTTACTTTTAATATAGTAAAGTCATTTTATCTATACTTAATAGAGTTAGAAATTATAGTAATAGCAGATGCATGGCATATTTGGTTCAACATTTTCTCCCCAGTAGAAAACTGGACTAAAATATGTTATTATATACATTATAAATTAATATTTGAGATTATTTGAATTCACTCCATATTGTGAAAATGTAGGATAATAGAATCTGTTGAGAGCCAAGCCCAGAGTACAAAGAAAGGACTGACGAGAGAGATTGTTTAGCTATGAGCTAAGGATCGGCTAGAGATGATGTGCCAGTCGATGCTTTATTAAACAAAGAAAGGGGTATAGCTAAAAATCAGAGCACAATTCATGATGAATTTCAAAGGAAGGCAAAAATGGTGAAGATGAAATAAAACTGGTTAACAGGTTAACTTTACCTGTTCCTCTGAGGTAATTGGGGGGAGGGGGATTACTCACAAAATGATTGCTTTCTCTTTAAGGAATATTTCCTTTGGTAAATATTGGAGGGATGGGACAATTATCATTCTTCACAGGTTCCCAGACTCATGCTGTCTCGAGTTTTCTGGGGACTGGTAAGGTAGGAAAATGAGGTGTTCCTCATTTTCATAGTATGGAGCCAGTCTGATCTGTGATAGCGCCTAACAGGAATAGATTTTTTTTAATGTTGAAGATTTATGTGCTTGAGTGAATATTTTAATAAGCTTCATCCATTCAGTTCACCTATGCAAAAGCAAAGATGATTAAATCAGAAAAGAAAAACATAATTGGTACTTAGGCATGAACATTCTAGGAACATCAAATTTCAAAGTTTTACAAAGGAGGTAGAGATATATGATGCATTTTAGTGATTAGATGCAGCATCGGTGATGTTTGGCTTGTGAGAATATCTGCCCAATGATCAATCCAATTCCATATCTCACGATGAAATCTGACCTGTGAGTTTCCAGATTTCCAGGAAAAGTTTGTCTATGTATGAATAAGATTCTATTTTTTTGAACAAGACAAGGATCAAATGACAAAGATATCATCAGGAGTAGATAATTCTATCCATTGATAGTAATGGATTTGAACAATAAAAATCTCCTGACACTTTGTATACCACAACCAAATTAAAAACAAAACAGTTTCAAAAGAATTGCTGAAAGATTAGATCTAAATACCTACAATATCTACAAATATTTAAAATATCTCTGCTATTTCTCAAAAACACATGTACATTTCAAATTCTAAGTGAAATATAGTATATGTATATATATTTTATTCCATTAACAGTGTGCTTACAGTTCAGCCTATTTCACTGTGGTTCCAACAAATTATTTTGCTGTACTTTCTGATGTAAATACAATATGCAAGTTACATCTACAAGCTCCCTTATTTCTTTGCCAATATTTCAGGATTTAGTAGAAAGGAATTTGTTTTTCCTTATAGAATTGGGAACATGACATGACTTCTCTGAATTTCTAAAACACTTTAGAACAGTATTCCTTGCATATAACAGCAATATAGAAATAAAACTTCCTCTTTCAACATTTGAAAAATCCATACTGTCGCAGTATATTTTGTTACCAAAATAACTTCATTTAAGAATGGACAGCCAGACAGCACATAGCCACATAGTCACATTTCAGTCAGGGACAGACCCATTACCATTTTTCCTGGTATAAACAGTCAATGTATAGCAGACTGCACCACCTCAGTTTGTGTGAGTATATCCTCTTATGTTCCCACCAGGTCAGAATTGCTTAAGGACACATGTAGCAAAATACTTTCTTTTTGAGTCAGTCACCCTCTGCTTACACATAGTCAAAGGTAGTTTATAGGATTTTCAATTCAGATAAATAGTATTTTTGGTCTGTTTTAATTTACTGCTGACTTATAGAAATACAAATTACACATCTATGTTAATCTTGTATCAGCAACCTTGTTCAATTTATATATTAATCTGAAGTAATTTAAATTCCTATGTTATCTGTATATTTTTCCATATAAAATTGCATTCATGAAAATGTGTATTTCATTTATTATTATTTCTTTTTAATGCAAATGTTTTTAATTAGTCTGCTTTGTCTTCAGCAGGTTTTAGACTTAAGCATGATTTCTTTTCTTTTTTAGTCAACCTAAAAACATTCCTTTTTGAATAGTTTTCCAAGAACACCTTTTCCTTAAGTTTGGATAGACTTATTAAATGTGTCTTCTTTCTCTGTAAAGATTATAATGAGTTTCATCTTTATGTTTTCTTAATGCATTGAATAGTAGTCATTGATTTTTAAACATTATAGCAAACATGAATTACTGAAGCAAATTCATCTTGGACATTATTAATTTTAGTGATATAACTATACTCTGTTAACTAGTATTTTGCTTATGATTTTTGAATGAATTATTACAGGTTGTGTTGCTCATCACTAAGACTAAAGTGACCCAGGACACTGTACTGGTCAGTTGAGAACCCTGATAGTACCTATCAGTTTATGTAGAAAGTCACTAAATTATTCCAAATGTGTATGACACTGCTTTTCATGACTGAATCATAAGACTTAACTAACACTATTTTGAGACCAGTAAATATATTGACCGCTGTCACATTCAAATTTCAATTCCCTAGTAAAAGTTTATTTTAAAATATCAGATAATGATTCAAGGACAACAAGGTAAAGTTAACCTTATTTTGTTACTGCCAGGAGATGGACATTAAAAAAAAAAGGATAGTAAGAAAAATTATCAAAGTAATGAGTTAGAAAAAATATAATGCTTCCTGAATTTCCCCAGTTCTTGCTTTCCAGATCTAAATTCTACTCTAAACTCTTTTTATGGAAAGCTGCACTGAAACTCGTAATGTACAGACAAAGTACAGTGGAGAATTATTAGGCTGGGTGCCTATCAAGCACTGTGATGGTAAATCAAGCTTCTAAGAATTCAAATGGAATTCATTAACTAATGAGATGACACAAACTCAACATAGACTCTGACCCCTCTGATTGAAATTATCTGTTTCCCATCTTAAAACTGCTTCATTAAATAATTAGTTAAGCTTTCATGGTAGACAAAAGCATAAGCGACAAGGACCTTTTGTTGAAAGAAGCTATAAAGAGAATGTGGATT
Organism: Uropsilus gracilis; assembly: GCA_004024945.1. Taxonomy (NCBI): domain Eukaryota; kingdom Metazoa; phylum Chordata; class Mammalia; order Eulipotyphla; family Talpidae; genus Uropsilus; species Uropsilus gracilis. The sequence goes on from PVHY01016449.1 coordinate 7,529, forward strand.
TTACAGTCCTGACTCTTTCCACAGACATTTATCCCAGCCCTCATGTTTACTCTGTGCATGTAAAAACCATAATGCATTTTCCAGTTCAGTCTACCTGCTGATGACTTTGCAAACTCTCATGAATCAAGAGTGTCGCCAGAGGGGACACACATTACATTGCCACTGTTAGGTCATTATCTCTGCATTCATAGCTCGCCTGGTGCGAGGACAGTGCTTACTTTCATTACACAGCCTAAAGAGTCCGATTCTCAGAAACTTAGCACGAATCTTGAAATCCCTTCTTTATTTCCCACTAAGTAGCTAAGGAGGGACTTAGTATCTTCAAAGTCAAATGACACGGGTTTTCAAAATTCTTTCTCAGATTAGATTAGCTTCTTGTATCTATCAGGAATCCATACATAAATGTTTGGTGACTATTAGTGTTCTTTAAGAGGTTGAAATGATCAGTCATGTTCATCATGAACTAAAGATGTAAATTTTAAAATCATGTGGTCCCAGGCACTAAGCCATCCTGCCAAATGCTGGGAACATGTGCCAAGCATATGCTGTGATGCCAGTGACTCTTAAAGGTCTTGGTGGAAGGTAACCCTTCCTGAATGCCCCCCCCCCACTCTATTGCTGAGAACTGAGCATATAGCCACTTTATAATAATGTTAATACGTTGTTATCAAGTATGCACCTGTGATCAGATCTAAGGGCGATTGAAGGACATGCTGTAGATTTTCATCTACTGTCTATACACCCAACAACAGATATCCATTGTTATTGCAATGGTTAGAATTGGCTTTTATGAAGATGAATGTAAGAATTGTTTTTAATACAGATAAGGAAGAGGAGACTGACAAGTTTTAGTATCTATTAAATGTCTTACCACCTGGAGGAAAATGTCATATTAATTCTTCAAGTTCATTAATTTTCAGGATTAAAACCAAAAATTATAAGCTTGCATGATATAAATACAATATATAGATATGAAAAAATATATTTTATAGACTAAGTATTTGTATTTATGTTACTATACAGAGATATCAAGCAAATTCTATTTGTATACAGAGGTACCAAGTCAGGTCATCTGAAGACAAAAAGTATTATATATATATATATGACATATTATTATATGTCATATGATATATGACATATATGACATATGACATATGACATATTATTAATCTGGAATATTCTGCTAAAGTTATAAAATCTCTTTTAAAACAAGAATACATCATTTTGAGATATAATTTTTTCATGATACTATTATAAGGATGAGTAAATTAAGTGTTTGAATTTTGTAAACCAAGTTATTCAAAGATTGTCCTCTCATTCAGAAACCTCATTCTTAAGAGTAAGTAGATGAAAAAATTTTTTAAATGAATAAAATAACCTCTTGAAAAGTATAGTATCTGAACTCACAAAAGTGGAAATCTGATTGAGTTTACCCATAGTATATAGAAAACATACACCAGGTTAAGGACTATGTGACATGATAAATATACAGTTATGAAAACAAAATAGTAAAAATTTAAAATACAGGTAAGGTCAATTACATGTTCAGTATATATATGTACTTAATATAGAGACTGCTAATTAGTTAACTAGTTAATTAATTAATTAATTTAGAGTGAATCTAGGGTTGGTTATAGTCTGACCCCAAAATATCCCAAGGAATTTAGAACAACTGGTCTCTGGAAGGCTGAGACACAGAGAGCTCTGTGCCAACAAAGTGGGGAGCACAGCATTTTCCCTGTGCTTTCTGGGGTTCCTCTTCTTCTGTCAACTTATTAAATGACAGAACTTCGTTCAGTACCATTTAAAAATTCAATGGAGGCAACTAACTTTCTCCAGACTGAATTTCTGTGTTCCACAGTCACTGGTTGCTGTAGACATGAGCTCCCTGTATACCCAGGGAAGAAGCCCTCCTCAGTGTGCCCGGGGGTGAGACCGTCAGTGGTCACTGTCCCATCACTAGGTGATAAAAGGGTCTCTGAGAAAGGAATGGGGCAAAGGAAACTAGGCTGAATTCCAACTCAAACCTAGATAAAAATGGCCCAAATGGGAAATGATGAAGACAACATGATGCTTGGAAACTGGGCATGCCTTTTATGTGGAAACTTCTGTTAATAGTATACAATTCTTTTAACATTACATTATTTAATATCATCACACTTTTAAAAAGTATTATCATTCTTTACTCTTTTAACACACTCAAGCATCATTCTCATAGACCACATGCTAACTAATGAATATTCTGCCTATGTCTATAAACCTTCCCTAAATTCCTTCTGCTTATAATAACTCTCATTTATTCAATAGCCTTAGGTGGTTGCTACAAACACCTAGATTTAATACTTGGAGATTTTATTGATTATTTAAGATCCTTAATAGCACTGAACCAAGACGTCCTCCAGTTAAAGATTCCAGGGTTGCTCTAACTACTCTCAGAGACTCGTTGGTTTTGCTTTTGATTTGTTTGTTTTCTGTAAAACCCCTAATAGTCACCTTCTATTTCTGGAGTGAATAACCACAGGCAGTCACAGAGGTACTGTCACTGTTTTCCCAAGGGAGAGGAGAAAGCTACCCAGAACTCTGCAGAGGCCTTAAATCACATCTTCCGACAGGCCACCTCTGTCACTGAGAGATGCTACTGCTTAGTGAAATAAGCAGAGTTTATTTATTTATACAATTTAAATAATCAAGGGAAATGTTCTGACACCGTATCCATGCTGCTATGTGACCCTGGATCCTGGACTAGGGGTCCTCTGGTGGGAGGAAGGGTGTCCACAGAGACTCTGCACCCTGAATCACACAATGTTGGGAACCAGTGTTACCCAAGTCAAAATAAAACCAGAACAGAAGCACAAAACCAGTTCCCTGGAAGGCTTGGTGGGACAAACAAGCTCGCAGAGGAATGATAAATGGTCCCATCAAAGAGATGACTTCATCAAGTCTCCCTAAAGTGAGAGCGAACAACAACCAGCCAGTTGCTTCAGCTCAGTTTTCTTCCTTATAGCATGGACTTAATAACCTTCAAAAATAAAGAAAAACAAACAAACAAACAGACAAAGCACAACAGGAATTATGTTTTGAAAAATAAATTGGTTACCTGAGGGAAAGGAGGAGGTGGGGATGGGGGGGTTGTGGAGGAGGGGGAGTCAGTGCACACACGCAGGGGTGTAGACATCCCCACCAAAGCAGACCGTTCTGCAAACAGCTGACACAGAAAATCAATGAGAGCTCTGCAAAAGGGAAGGGTTTCCATTTGCCAAAGGCCACTGAGCACTCAACCAGGAGGATGCCCCAACAGAGGTGTCTTGTGATGAATCCCTAGTCCTTCGAAGTCAGCCTCACTCAGCGTTGTTCACAGTGTGATGCCTTGCATCCTCCTCTAGTCTCAGTATCCTCGGGGCATGTGCGTTGTGTTTTGCCAGTAGCATTTTCATCCTGTGTTTCTGCTCTCTGAAGAGTTGTCACTGCGTTCACTGACTGCTGTCACCGTATCCACCACGTGCCAGGGAAATCTTCGCTGGACTCACAACAATGGAGGCAGTGTCTGGACGGCACATGTCCATGTCCATATTTGTGGCCAGATGACCTGCTTGTCACCCAGCCGCACACTTTCCCCTCGACCCTAGCTCAGACCAGGGTTGAGGCCACTGACCTGAGTGATGCCCAGTCAGCCCTGGGCAGCAGCAGGCAAGGTTTTGCCCCCAAAGTGTCTGATCTGTGATTGACTCCCTGATCCCATCCCAACCTGTTTCTCAGCTCAGCTTTTTCAATGTTTCCATTGATCTTGGCAGGATCAAGATACTCAGCCCAAGTATTGATCAAGCTGATGACTTATTTGTTTTAAGATCTTTCCATCAATCAAGGGTGGACAACTTTTGTCATCTACACAGAAGTTACTATTTAATGATGCAATGGAACTTACATAATGCTATAAAGTCATGCTATGTCAATAAAAGTAAAATGTTGAAAAAAACAGTGAAGTACAAAGAATTTAAAACCTTTGGTATCCAGCCTCCGTCCTCCTCCAGGAAAAAAGAACTGTTATATATATATATATATATATATATATAACATATATATATTATATGTATATATATATATATAAAATCAGGTAATCAGGTAATATATATATATATATATATATATATATATATAAAAAATCAGGTAATCCTCAGAAACATGATATAATCTGCTTGATACTTGAACTCATGTGGCTGATGAAAACATGCCCCACCTGCAGATAGTGGTTCACACAATAGTGGGGGATGATGTCTAGAAAGCCAGCACAGTGTAGGAAGAAGGTGGTTGGCAGGTTAGTCAAGCCCACATTGTAACAGGAGAATATTTCTCATCTTGTAGAATTGCCATGAGGAGTAAAAGCCTGGCATCGTTGTTAAACAAATCTCATTTTTCTTCCCATAGCAAACTTTTTCTCTAATCAAAGAAATATATATGAAATGAACTTGATTGCACAGAATATCTTACATTGAGATTAAATAAATCCATGGACTCTCTTAGAGGAAAAGCTCTTTCAATATATTTTGAATAATACAGAATTTCTGAAAAAAAAAGTTTTACTTTCTATTGCTTATGTTCCTCAACATAACACATAGATTTCTATTGATATCTCCAGCTCCCTCATTGAGCCCAATTCATTGAATTTTTATTTTTAAATATCTCATCCCACACATTTTGTTTACACAGGATTTAAGCATTTTAATTTTCTTGTCACCTTTGAAGTGATGCATCAAATGACTCTGAAAGTTTAGAACAAACAGGGAACAGGTGCAACTATCTTTTGACTGGAATCAATTTGGCTGGCTATGAAGTGTGAACCAAACCATACTTTCAAGAGCTGGATTTAGGAGGACCCAGTGGTGACACAGACCCTCCCACCAGGAAGCAGATACTACCTAGTCCCAGCAGTGGGGGCAGATGATGTAACATAATTAGCCTTCTGTCTAGAACCTTATCAGAAGTGTGAGGCCTTCAAGATCCTGGTTCCAGTGTGATTAATACTCTTGTCTCATCTAGAGAATTATCTGCTAGGATATACCCAGAGAGGTTGAAATTCCTTGCTGAGAAAAACTACAATTTCATCTTTAAAAAATAGTATTTACACCCTTCAGAGATAAAATGACTTTGAAGACAAAATAAGAAAAGTTTCAGAATACAATTGCACATTTTCAAATGAAATGACAAAGTTGTTTCCATTCAAGAAAACATTGTTGACAAAGTCCCATATCTGAGGTTAATGACAATGTCTTCAGGGCAAAGATCTGGGAGATGAGTGAGTTCAGAAAAATTGGGGAAAAAAAGACTCAAAAATATATATGGAGAAGATGATACAACACAGTACCATAGCGCCATATTTAAGAATAAATACCAGAACAGGTAGAAACATGAGTTAAGCTCAAATAAGAGACAAAAAAGAAAGAAAGAAAGAAAGAAAGAAAGAAAGAAAGAAAGAAAGAAAGAAAGAAAGAAAGAAAGAAAGAAAGAAAGAAAGAAAGAAAGAAAGAAAGAAAGAAAGAAAGAAAGAAAGAAAGAAAGAAAGAAAGAAAGAAAGAAAGAAAGAAAGAAAGAAAGAAAGAAAGACAAACAAAAACACCAAAATAAGTTACAAAACTTATAAAGACATGCCACTTTTTTAAAATGTATGCCCAAATCAACATGCTAATTATAGCAATAATGAAAATAGTCATAAAAAGATCTGTCAATGTGTCTCCCTGATAGATGGTAGAAAAAGTTGCTATTACATGAAATGTTACTATTACTGCTTCTTAACTAGTCATTGCTGGAATGCAGCACATGTTATGAAGGATGAAAGTGATATGTATTTTCCCAATAAATAAATGAGCAACCTGAATCAAGATGTATGGCCATGTGTCTGAGTCTCCAAGAGAGACCAAGCTTTTATCTGCCTGGCTCATTTGATGGCAACTTGAAGGTTTTGAATTTAGAAGAGAGAAACATTACTAAGTGTGAGAGACTTGTCTTAAATGGCAGAATAGTCTAGTTCTGTATCTGGACAGAGTTAAATGTTAAATCCTGGGTATTATTCTTGTTTTCTTATTATCTGTGTCTCAAGATCACCTTGTCCTGAGATTTTCCTCATGGAGTTCAATTCTCCTCCCAAGTTGGAACTAATATCTTTAGTTCTTGCTAAAATAAAGTCATATATAACATATAAGTACATACAGAGCATTCATCAATCATACATGCCCTGGCTAATGAATTTCATAAAATAAAATGAGCATCTAAACTATGACTAGAAAAATCAGTGACAATCGTAGATAATTTTCTTCCTTCTTTCCCTCTCATTTCTCAAATGTTGGCCTCAAATGTCTTCACCCTTACATTTTATGAAAATACTTTGCCGGGTTATGGATAATATATAAGTTCATGTATGTAAACTTCCCTGTTGATGGAAGTGAGAGACTGACTTAGATTTACAAATACAGATATTGTGTGTGGAAAAGGAGAAGGTGTCTGTCAGCGTAGTGGGGTCCCAAACACAAAAGGACTCTAAGTAAAAGTAATGGATGATCTAACTAAAGTCAGTAAACTTGTCCACAATGCGAAGGACTAAAAAATTTGGTACCATGTTAGTATTTCATTCTACAAAGAACTACAAATTCATATAAGCATTTTTTAGGTGATTTTATGTAAATGGGGCTTATCAACATTTGTTTTGTTTATGTTTTTGCATATTTTCCTTTTGAATAACCCATTCATAATTTGGGTAATGTCACTTATTAACATTTCCAAATGTGTTACAAAACCTTGAAAGGAGTTCCACGCCTACATATTAGATAGTGCTTTTCAAAAGACCTTTATAAATCTCTAGGTATTAAAAAATAGTTCCTGAAAGACTTCTTTTGGGAATTATAGAGTGAAAATCACAGTATTGACATTGTAAGTGACTTTTAAAGTGCAGAAAACTTCATATTCCTCCTAGATAGAGTCTATAGTTCACATCGCAAAACATCAAGGAAATGACCAAGTTAACCTTGCTTCTCAAGGTCTCTTTGTTTATTTGTTTTTATTTTCCTTTCTCCTTTTATATTATACTTATAGTTCAAACAACAAGTTTCAGAGCAAAACAGTAGTGTACCTATCCTCCATTTAATACATTTAGAAGTCATTACTAATCGTTTTTTGCTTGTTTTGAAAATGTTGCAATAACCCCAAAAGCTCTGGGGCTAGAAAGGTCACTTCCTTCCCTATGTCTCCATTTATCTGATTATAAGGTGAGAACAATATGTCCTCGCTACTTTGGTCTTTGGGATTTTAAGACTTAATGAGTGCAAAAAGTTTTGGAGGACTTTGCAAGAAAGTAGGCTTATAAATAGTATTAATGACATGTTTGCTAGCTAGCAATGGGAAATGTGTGAAGCATTATTTCCAAATATCAAAAAAGTCAAAATGTCCACTTTCATCAGCTCTTAACACTAACCTCTGAGAGGATCAAAGACCCTTCTCCTTTGTGTGATAATCACCGGCAGCTCTTTAGTTCAAATTCTTAAAACAGAACATGCCAAAATGATGGAAATGGGTAGGTACCATTAAGGAACTATGTAAAAGTTCAATATAGACCTATAGAAATAATGTCTCAGGTAAGATGGTCAACATTGCTTTAATAAAAGAATACCTACAAAATCCTTTTCAAAGCAAGATGAAATGGCTCTCTCTGCCATCAGTCACGACCAGCGCTACTTGAGACGAGGGGAGAGTATGGTCTTTTGTTCCATTTTCTTTAAGGTGTTATCTTCAAAATGCAAAAAGAAAGAGAGCAAAGCACTCAGGTCAAGGAACACTGCAGACCTGGGGGTGCACACTCAGTGCCTACAGGACCTGAGAGGGGAACGATGGTACCCATCAGCTTTGAGGGCTGGAGAAAGTTTCCAGAAAATGGTAAATGAGCAAAAGCTCCGGATCTTAAAGAACACTCTGATCTTATTCTAGCTGTGAGGGTGGTATTTAATTCACTGAAAGAGAATCAAACTCTTCAGAACAGGTCCCGCTGGAGTCAGCTCTACTCCACCTCTCTCAGTCCAGCTCTTGGACAGATAACACAAGTGCAGAGATGTTAGTGTTTTTCCTCCAGTCTTTGCCAAATGTCACGTCACTGCATTTGAAAATACAGCCAAGGATGTCATCTTCCTGTGCCTCATTTTCTCCCTGAATGACACCCTGGCCTTGACACTGAACTTGATGCATTTCAACAGTTTCAGATTCTCTGTACCTCTGAGGAAAGCTGAGACTCTTTTGACTCTGCATCCTGCACTGGCAACTGAGCCCCCCTCACTGTTGCCTGTACCAAAGACTGTGACTATGGGGGGCAGGGTTTGTGGATTCCTCTGTTCGGTGGAAGCCTTTCCACCCGAACCAGAGTCCTTCTCCAACAGCAAACCCAGCACCTTTCAGCCGACTCTCCTGTCAGTTTTTTCTTGTTCTCACATCTGCTTCACCTCTTTCCTAGAGCCACCACCCAAACATTGTGCTTGAATCTGTTTGAGCTTGTGGTATCATTGGCTTGTGTTGCTGTGCATGCAGTAGATATACAGATGCCACCCTGTACCCTCTGCTGAGACACCCAGTCCAACACCTCAGTCCATCTGTTCTCGACCCTCCTTTCCCTGCACCCCACCGATGCATTATCAGGAGGAGGTCTAGGATTGACCAAGGACCAAGAGGCTGAGGGCGGAGAGAGATGAGACTGCAGGGCTGCAAACTCTACTGCCAGGACTTTAACTGAAGATGAGCAATGGGCAGCCATGATGGTTCTGAAGAGAGAAACACCACTACGATGAATATGGCCTCTCTGGACCAAGGATGGGTTTGCCCCAGGGAAGTATGTATGGGCTACATACTCTACATAAAGATGTTTGCAAAGCCAGCTGACACATGGCCACTCCTATGTTCTGTTCGCTGAGCTTGGGTTGACAGACTGAATGCTTCCCACCGCCTTTGTCACTGAGTCATGTTCTTGGGGTAGGTGGGGGTGGTGCGCACACATGGAAGCATCACACAGACACAGCAGCCCTGCTGTGGGCTCAGCCTCAACAGGCATGGAATCCACTACATGCACACACTGTGTGTGCATGTGCATGAGTGTGTAGTCACTATAGCCAGGAAATAAAGCGTTAATTTATTATTCTCACACCATGCAAGCTCCTCAGTTGTGTTGCCCAACAGGCTCCATTCCACTTCCAGAAGCAGGACCGCTGTGCAAACTGGAAGTACTCATTGATCTATTACATAACTGCCCCATCTATTGTCATCACAGCTATTATGTTCCTCATTCCTGCTCATCCCATAGTTGGCAGCCAGTGAATCATTTCTAACTGAAGAGACAACCACTTCATTTCAGATGTAACTTCATAAGCTACTGTTATGTCAAGGAAGCTTTTCTGATGTGCGATGTCCTTATGTTCAAATTCTTCGGACTTGTAACACCCAAATTGGCCGCTGCTAGGAGCAGGTGAGTCTTTCAAGTGAAACACATTAAAATGAAATAAAATCACAATTTCAGGTCTGTAGTCACAGAGGATAAACTACAATTCAAATGTTTAATAACTGTTATATACAAGGAAGGGCCCTACAGGGCAGAGCATTTCTGTTATACTAGAAATAACTACTCTGGGGACTGCCCCACTCTTTATTTTTGAGGATTTTTTTTTTCACTTTTTACTTTGTCCACACTATGTTTACTGAAGCTGTGTAGGTTAACATAGTTGTATCTACCTTGAGGTTTATAGTTTTAAACCTCTACAAATGTGTATTTTTACATCCTTCCCACCACCAGTGTCCCATCACCCTCCAACATGTTTTATTGGCCCATCTCCCCATTAATACCAACCCCTCTGGTGGTTCCAGTTTTGCAGTCCAATGTGAAGAGTTTATTTTATTTATTTGTTTTTATTTGGATTTTTTAATTCATTGAACACACACACATCATTGTCTGCCCCAAGGTTCTCCCATCACCTTATCACCTGTGAACTATCTCAGTCTTTTGTGACCTCCCCCTCCCCCATCTTCCCTCTTCTCCCCCTCTCTCACTCTATGTTTCAGTTCTATATTTTTGGCAGTTTTATATTGTACTTGTGCATTTGTTTGTTTGTTTTTTCTTAACTCCCTCATATAAGTGAGATCATCCCAAATTTTTTCTTTTTCTTTCTGACTTATTTCTGCTAAGATGATTCCTTGTAGCTCCATCCATGTTGCTGCAAATGACATAAGGTTGTCTTCTTTGATAAATGAATAATATTCCATTGTGTAAATATATCACATCTTTTTTCATCATATGTCAGTTTGGGGGTATATGAGTTGTTCCTATATCTTGGCAATTGTAAATAGTGCTGCAATAAATATGTGTATAAGTGTACAAATGAATTAGTGTTTTTGTTTGCTTTGGGTAGATTCCCAATGTGGAAGAGTTTATTATTGGTTTACAGTTGATCCTTGGCTATACTTCCTTGTGTTCTGTATATAACTAAGCACCTGCTATTTGTCTTTTTCCTTCTGATTTATTTCACTCAGCTTTATACGCTTGTGTTCTTTCCATTTTATCACAAGGGCAGTGTCCATTTTTTATCACCACTGCACAGTCCTCCACTATATTATTTTCTAACTCGCAATCATTTTGAATTGTCTGATAAGGGCACTTTCTTTTCAAAGAACTAATTGTTTAGCTACTTAAAATTTCACCATTACTGACTGGTTTCTCATTTCTTTCCAGAATCCTTCCAATAAACAGAATTTATTAATATAAATACAAGAGACTTGCATCATCTTCACTTAAATAATTGCCTACTAAAATGAAATGTGTACATCCATGAATTTCATTTGATGGGCTTTTCATCTAATAAAATGCATAACCTCTGCACCTACAAAGCTCTTTTAATACGGGTTGCTGCCAAGAATATGCAGAAGGTTTTGCTCAACAGAACCATGTATTATGAGATGTTAAAATATGTCTCTGTGCATGGAAACATCTTTAGAAAAATGTGTCTATGATGAGCTGCAAACTTTTATCGCTTCCTCCCAGATCCCCTGATTCTACTGCACCTTCTTTTGTGGCTTGTTGAATTACAAGAAATTATAAATTGTACATGTCTTCAAACAGATTTGATGCTACTCAGTGGCCTCATTTTTATTGAGTTACATGGTCACCTATTTCCATCTTCATCTAAAGCAACTGGTGCTCTTGAAATGATCTCTCTTACTTTATAAAAATATAGAGAGTGTTAGCTGGAGCTCAGTGTAAAATATTGCTGTCTAGAAACAAAAGGGCAAGATTTGCAAGGAAAATATGCTTTAAACCACTTCAGTTTTAGTTATACAATGTGGGAGACTGGAGCAAATAAGTAATAAAAGGCAAAACAATTGAGATTCCCAGGGCGCTAAATTAAGAATTTATGTCTGAGTGATGTCTCTGTAATCTCATTCAATTTTCTAGTATTGCCGATCTTAAACAATTATGAACACAGATGACATAGCAATTTTCACTTATAAATCTGCAAGAGTAATAAATACAACATGCAGAATTCATTTTGATATTAATGTTAATTGGCCCAATGTACTCAAAACAAAGAAAATAGTGATATTTAAGGAAAGCAACATTTTGAGCAAATGAAAGAATTTACCATAGCTGATATGATAGATTTTATTGTAAAATCTATGGGTCATTTACTATACAATCATATTGAGAAATAGGTAACATTTCTAGAATTAAAAAATGAGTGAAACCTGAGAGATTAGAGTTTAATACTTTTGCAATGATACATAGTAACAATGATTTATTTAAATAAATATTAAATAAATATTGACAATATTCGGTTTAATGCTTTCCTACTGAAAGGAGTTTTGGTGTAACTGTCTCTTTGAAGAACCCTGTCTTGAAAATCTATTTGAAATTACATCAGATCAATGGACCACTGCAATAAGTAAGTCATACAATACAGAAATTACAGAGGCAGATTTTTCATTCTATGCAGTGCATTCTTTCTTATCCTACAAATAAATACTGATAGATAAAAATCATTTTCAACCAATATACTACAACAGCTAACTGGTTTAAGAAATCAGAGAAATTTTGAAGAAGTAATTATTTCTATGAGATAGATTATTAGTTTCAATTGTTTTTTCCCATTTTATTATACAGATTACTAAGCCTGTTTTTGCTGTTTAAGAAAATTCTATTTGAGAAAACGGAAGCATCCTTTGTTTGAAAATGTGTCCTGTTATCTAATGCGGTAGATTGGACATGTCATATGAGAAAAATTACTATTTTGTTAGTATATTCAACTAGGAAAGGGATACAGGTTAAAACATAATAAACCCGTGAATATTGGGGAGCATTTTTGTGATATCCCTTTGGTGATAATTTCCCTCTTAATGTTCAACATGTTAGACCTGCATTCATTTTTTGAGAATAGCATTGGATGATAAAGCAATATCTTGGATATTAGATATGAAAATTCCTAAATGAAAAGGAAGGCATATTTTAGTGATTAAATTGGAATTGAATTGAAATAATTAGGGTACTTTTGCATAAATTTGCATTCTCTTAGAACTGAGATTCAGCTCATTTTCCAACTTCAAGTATGCAGACTAAAGTAGATTAAAACTTTGAAGTCATGCTGTTAAACACATTTCTCTCCAGCTGTAATATAGTAGATGTATATTAACAGTAATAATTTAAGAATACCAATTTTTTCGAGATGTGACACGGGATTACCACACTATGATTTAGGGCCATAGATTTCCCCACCTCCGCTGATGTATGTCTGTACCCCCCCAAAGTCTGAGGCTCCTCTCTCATCCTCTTCTGGGCCCCCTCCCTCTCCTCAACTCCCCTCAACCCCCTTTCTCCCCTGAACCAGCTTCAATTCTGCAATCCTATTTCCAGGGTTGGTTTCGGTTCAATTTTGCCCAGGAACACCAAATACTTTAATGGTGGTCAGTACGTACACAAAATCATACATGTCTATATTTTTAACCAGTAAAATATAACTTCTCATATATGAATAAACAGTACAGTTGGTGGAGTTCATGAATTCAGTTTTCTTTTAATTCATGTTATTGAGCAAATCAAGGACTATGCCATTCTTTAAAGTTCAGAACAACAAAGGATATGAGTTATGTTAAGCACATTTCTCGAATCAAAGAAAAAACGTTTTAATTATTTAATAAATTCAAAAATGCAGGAGAAATATTAGGAAATTGAATGTTAGCCCTCTATATACAATTCCTTATTGAGTCAGAATTTAATCCAATGCATATACAAGGTATGTCTATCTAGGAGGTAAATGATACCACTCTGCAACTAACCTGGAAGTTACCATTAGGAAATATAGACTCTGATCTTCTTCAAGGGGAAATGCTTTTCCCCTGGGACCATCACCCTTTACAGACATGTCATTAAATTTCAGCTCATAGAACTGAAACTTCCCATGCTGATTATAAAAGTCTGCAGAGAAAGATGAAACACGGGCAGCTCTGGGAGTCCTTAGCCCTAATAGAGTCAAACATTTGTTATAATATTTTACCTTTACCTTGGATATTTTATGTATTTCTGGCCCAAACCAGCTCTGAACTCCTAGGGTGTCTGTGTGGAGGGACAGGAGCAGGATACCACTTTCAGCTGTGTCTTTTTTAAATTATATTATTTACATGTCATCAAATAAAAAGTTATATGCATATGATTTCTTCTTTCTCAGAGGAAAATAAACAAACAAAAAAACAAGGAAAGAAGCAGGTATGGATGGCTCAAAGCCATGGTGTTCACCAGGTATTTTAATAGCCATACAAAATATCATTATTTTATTCTGGTTGTGACTGTTACTATTTTCCATTCTGTTTTGACTATTTACTAGTATGTATGGGGATTAAAATGCAGAGTAAACTGATGTAGTCTCATTCCATGTATATTTCAAAAATATCCATCAAATTCCTTCTTCAATGAAATGGTAAATCATCTCATATCCACTCAGAGAGATCAGTCTCTCTCTAGACTCTTAACTCATGGATGGCCAGAATTTAAAAACTGTTAACATTTACTGAAGTATAAAACAGTCCATTTCAAGCACTTTTTTTTCCACTTAAAAGCATTATGTTGGCGAGTCTTGTGTGGTAACATACTTCTTAAGGGGTACGAGCCCTATAGTCCTAAATGGACAGGTGTTTAATAAACCATTTTACCACAATTTATATATATATATATATATATATATAGCATATACATATATCTATACATATATTTTATATATATATATATATACACATACATCCAAAAAAATCACAAACAAGTTTAAAAAACAAAATAATCCATTATTCAAAAAACTGCCAGAGAAGGCGTGTAGGAAACAGAAGGGGTGCCTCTCCATGAAGGAATCTCTTGGCCCTGGAAATTTTCCCTCTTACTCTAATCTCAGCTCTTCTGCTGCCTGACCAGGATGCCTGGACTGTGTGACCCTGGGAGAAGGGCCCAGTTTACCAGGACAGCATCCAGCAATTGAAGTAAGTATGCTGATCCCCAGGCTGCTTCATCTGAACAGAGCTGCTCCCTCTGGCAACACATCTACAAAACTGGACACCTGAGAGTAGATTAATTTTGAGCATTGGAGACCTGACTTAGCACCCACTGGGTCCATGCTGCTGGGTGGCAGGATTTTCTTTATCATGTGAAATGAATTAATGGCACCACTGACTTCCTGGCTGCAACTCTTGCTCTGTTCCTGGCTGACTGGATTCAGACACCAAGGATACACGTTGGGAAGGGATGGACCCAGAGATAAACCCATTACAGGGGGTTAGAGGCATTTCCCATGAGAAGAAGTTAGAGAATCAAAAAATAGTAGACATGTGAAGCTGAAAACAAGGAGCTGTTGAGAACCTTGATAAAATATCTGTATGACACATTTTCCTTGGTGATTTGGAGCTGAGTTCAAGCAACTGCCTCATTAAAACACCCACAATCCTACAAATGTACATACATGTGTACATACACACATGCACACAGAAAGGCAAGCTCTGTCTGCTTAGCCTGAGAGATACCCCTTTCTTAGATTGTCCATGAAACCACAGAGAGAATGAGCAGTATGTGGGGGAACAGCAGCCTTCACAAAGCCACACCCTGGAGCAAAAAACACCTAAACCCTCCTAAGCAAATAAGTCTCAGGACTTACTCCTCTTGGTGTAGAAGAAGAAACTTCTGAAGGGAGCTAAGATGGAAAACTTGATCCCAAACACAATAAAGATGAAACAAACTACCTACCACACTGAGTCCAACCAGTATACAGCACAAATAAGACAATAATTGTTGGCTGTTGGTCATGAAATAACTTCACTTATCATCCAGTAAATCTTAGGCATTTCTCATGTGATCCATATCTACTTTATAAACATCCCTCTTTTGGAAATCTTTTAATAATCACAATAACTCATTGAGTTGGGCTTGTGTGTGTTGATATATATACACATATATATTGGTGTATATATATATATAGTGTATATATATATACACACACACATACACATATATACATATATGTGTTGATATGTATCTATATACATATATATATATATATATATATTTATATATCATCTTGTAAGCTTGAGAAGAGACTACAGTACTGGAATTCCTAAATGAATGATTAACTTTCCTGGAAGGAAATCAAAATGTGAGATAGGAAAATATTCAGTTATTTTATAATGTTCTCAAACAACCGAGCTAGAAATCCAGGTGATCCTAGAAATTGAGTGAAATCAACTTGCTTCATTCATTCTCCATTTCTGATTTCTCCTAAGTTTCTGTGACAGATAAAATAAGACATTAATGAGAATAAAAATGTAAGTGTGAATGTGCATGATTGAACTTGTGTTGTGTTTGAAATTATAGCGATCCAGTTGTTTAATTTATTGATTAAAATGACCTAGATATGAATAACATTTTTTCAACAAGGATCAGGTAGTTTAATCTGTTTGAAAACAGTGGGGAAAATGCAAGACTTGGTTCCTACACTAAATTTTCTCAAATTTAGTCACTTTTTAATCAGTTGTAGACAAACTATAATCAAGCAAGGTAGAATAGAAGCAGCTGTATTCATTTCATATGAAAAAACACTTGTCACTGGATTTTCAACAAGATAATCAGGATTAGTAGGAGAACCTTAACTTCTCATGCTGGCAAATTTATAAATATCAGAATGAAGTTTGTTGGACTTAAATACCAAGAGAATATATAGCTCAAGAATTTTCATTGTACCATCACTTCTAATATTGATTTAAAAGAATTTAAACCATCTGGGGTGGACCTGGTTTATACTGTTTTTTCAGAACTTTTATGACCTCAAAGTGTTCCACTTTGTTTTAAAATAGATTAAGTGAAGGTATATTTAAAGAAAAGCTGCTCCGAGTTTGAAAATGGTTACTTTCCTGATAAACATGCTAAAACACAGTGGTGCATAGATGACGTTAGCAAACAAATGATTGCCATTTTTTGAGATTCCCACATTAAAATTGCACCCTAAACTCAACCATGTATGAAATTTCACAATAACAGCCTGGCATGGCCAACTTCCCTCCAGTCTGCGGAATAAACAGCCAGCACGAGGGAGCATAAAATGCCATGTGATTGAAAGTAGTACTCAAAATGGAGGCCACCTTGTTTTAGCAGTGACATTTCAAAATCTAGGTTATCTCAGAAGCACTATCAATATGTTTAAATCCATGATATTTTTATGAATAGCTTGTTCAAGGCTTCACATGCCCAGGGAGTCATTTTTGTGCAGGAAGGAGGAGCCATGGGCAGAGATGGCCAGTGAGACCATGCCAGGACACGACAGTCGGGTGCCAGCAAAACATGCTCAGAATGGGCAGAGCTCCATGGAAATGTGGCGTGGGGTGGTGGCACAGGGGTAATCGCTGAGGGTTCGGAACGTGCCCCTCTGCCGGCGTATGGAGACAGTGCGAGGTTGTGACTGTGTGGGAACCTACTATGGACGCTGCTGTGACCCTGAGCTGCTCTAGAACTTCAAGCTCATTGATGAAGTAATGCAGATGGTGGCACAGCAGCCCGAGTGTCTGCAGGCACTGTGATGAGCATTGCAGTGCTGACAAATCTGGACATTTCTAACTGGGTCCTACCTACTTCCCCTGAGTCCCAACAACTCCACAAGCTAAATTTCACTAGCAAACAAGCAAGTGTATGAATGATAACAGCACTTTTTGACACATCAAGATGTTAGACCTCCACTTGTCACAGACACCCCAGAAACAGAAAAACAAGTACAGACTAAAGGTTTACTTATGGCTCAGCTGAGACTCAGAGAGACTTAGAAAGCCCAGACTGTCACCAATGCAGTCATTTTACACTTTTTGCAGAATACCTTATCTTAATGCAGATTTTATCTATAACAAAACTGAGGAACAGAAGCAGAATGCAGCAGGCTTATGACATCTTGACTACACACATCAAGTTTTTCTTGTGCTGAGCTATCTGCTTTGATCAGTATTTCCCTCCCCTCAAAGGGAACTTATCTGCCCATGTTATCTACCTGTACCCTTCCCCAGGAGTTCTGTGGCACCCTGTCACTACTTCAATGTTGTTGTTTTTTTTTTTTCTGCAGTCCTCTCAAGGCACAGACACTGACCAGGCCTTTTGCCACTCAACAAAGCTAGAAACAGCACACTTTTCCATGACTGAGTGACTGGATGGACAGGATGTGATTCCTTGGGAATGGGAAGACTCTTCACCCGTTAAAGTCAACTAATGACCAGAGCAAACAGAATGAATCTTGAGAGTAGAGTAGAAAAAGGCATGTGTTGGCTGTCCCTAAGATAGATGCTTTTATGATGGCCTAGATAAGCTAAAGCTCAGACCTGATGAAGGTCAGGGCTGCGTGTCTGCATGGTGAGTGATGGGGGAAAGTGAGTGGGCAGAAGGGGTCACAGAGCTGATATCAAAGGTCCTAGAGGCCATGAGTGATGGTGACATGTATGACTGCTTTGTAATGTTCTGTCAGGCTACACACTTGAATTCCCTGAATTCCAGTGCATAAAATATTTTATTTTTATGCATAAAATAGACTTTTTTTTTTTTTTTTTTTTGAGACTAGGTCTTGCTATTTTTGCCTGTGGAACCGCAGGCTCTCACTGCCCAGGGTACCACAGATTCAAGCAATTCCCAGCCTCAGCTTCCCAGGTAGCTGGGATTACAGATGTGCACCAGTATGGCCAGCTATTTTTTGGGACTAGGCCTCACTGTGTTGCCCTGAGCAGGACTCGACTCGAACTGCGATCCCTAGCCCCGGCTGCTTCATAGGCTGAAGCTTACAGGCATGAGTCACCGTGCCTGACTTAAAAAACATATTCTTAAAAAAATAGCTGGCATCTGTTCATACTACGACCAAGTCACTAAATGTTTTGCCTCGACAATTTGATTCTCATTTCTATTCATCACCCCCTTATACGCTATGTGTTTATACCTTCCTAACCTTCCTATTTTTTGAGGGGATATTTACCAGGCCTTTTGTTGAATGGATGTTCCTGAGACTCCAAGTTTTGTTTTTCCTACTTTTATGAGTTTGTCCATTTCCTGGCATTTGTTTTATAGTGATAGTGCTTTTTCAATAGCTTGGTTGTTTTTTTATGTGAGGGTTTTTTTTTTTTTTTTGTGAGTTTACCTTTTAATCGCTAATGTAAAGCAGCTCTTTGAATTATTAGTGGGTGGTGGGTGTTTGGCTGACAGTTCACACCTCCATATATGTGTTGATGGCCATGCTGATGAGTGACAGGTACAACCCCAGTATTTGTCTTCTTTTCTGTTCCTTCCTCCAGAACTCTTTGACTGAGAGACCACCTTCTTTGTGGTATCAGTCTCTCCTGAAACTGCACCTTGTAATGCAGGGGTCATGGGGAAAGGAGGAAAGACCCAGAACTTGAATTTACTCACTATCCACTATCCACATACTGACAGACTTCAAAACCATCCATAAAACTGTCCCTGAAAAGCAGCAAGGCTGTTTGAATCAGTGTCTTTTCCTTTTGGTAGATGTCCAATAGTGAGATTGCTGGATTGAATAGTATTTTCATTTTCAGTAGTTTTAGGGTCCTCAATAGCATTCAATCCAGCAAGTCCACTTCTGAAAATCTACCTAAAGAACCATAAGACACTAATTCAAGAAGACACCTGTACTCAGATGTTGCTGCAGCACTATTTATGATAACCAGGATATGGAAACAACCCAAACACCCCAAAACTGATGAAAAGTAAAAAGTTGTGGTATATTTACACTATGGAATATTATTCAACAATCAAAAAAGACAAATATGATGCATGATGCATTTGTGATAGCATGGATGGACCTAGAAGGGACCATAAGTCAGAAAGCAGAAATAAGTCAGAAAGAAAAAGACAAAAACAGATGTCTCACTTTTAGGGTGCATATAGGGAAAACAAACAAAAGGTCAAGAAAAACTCAAAACAAACAAGATGAAAACAGAATTAAAGTATTGAGCTATGGAAGGGGAGAGGGAGGGAGAAATCAGGGCAGAGATGAACATATAAGTCAGAATGATGGTTCACCGGTGATAGAGTACTGGGAGAACCCTGGGGAGTACAAAGATGTAAAAAATATATATAAATAATATTAAAAAATGAAACTCATTTTATGTTTATATCTTGCAGAAATATGCACCGTGTTTGAATAACAGGATTCAGTTGCATCAGCCATAGACAGGAGTCTTCCACAAAGATTCCTCCACACACAAAAATTCAAATAGTAGATGATGGTGAAGCTAAAGGAAATATTTTTAGTATTGGAGTAGAATTTAAGGATATTAACCCAATTTTCCTGATAGAAGTAGGATGGTATGCCTACATAAAGAAGATAAATAGTGATGGATCCATGATATGTAGGGAGGTAGATTATGTACATATATAAATGCTTATCCAGAATCCAGAAAATGCTTCATCTTTTTTTTTCTTAATTCATCCCTGTAATTCTCTCAGACTGTAGAGTTTATGTTACATTAACAAAGAAAGCTTCCTTGACAATATTCTTTGCTGCAGTAATTAAGTTAAGAGCCCCCTTACTTTCTAACGCTAAATTGCCCCAGTGGAACCTAACATTTCCTCTGCTGTAGGAATTTACTAATCACTGGAATTAATAGCAAGTTTATTTGCCTGTTTCCCCCAGTAGACAGTAAGTCATGTAAGGGCAAATAAATCCTGCTTTCCATTTCATATTCCAAACTACATAATCAATCTTTTTATATTACCAAAAATATAAAGAGAAACATAAAAGAGCTTCAGTATGGAAGGAGAGCTAAATTTTGGTTCGATTTATTAAGTGAAAGAAAATTTAAAACACAGTCTCACACACACACACACACACACTCACAAGCACTCACAACTTTTAGAAAATCTGTTGCTTTTCACTGATTACCTTGAATTAAAAAAACAAGAATCATTTCCACATACAAAGTACTTTCAACTGTGAGGAGCAGCTGCTCTCATGTGGACAACGATGCATCTTATGAGGTTTCCTTCCCACAGAGAACCTGAGAAGAGAGGATGGAGGGGCTGAAGGAGACATGTTGAGTCTTGGAGTAGCAGACAAGGATATAAATCAATCTGCTGCATAGAAGTAAGAAGGAGTTTGAAGGTTAAATGTTAGACCTTCATAAACCAGGGGCTATCAAATGGCGTCATGGAAGGGAAAGACACACCCCCAGAGATCTACAGAGTACTCAGTAATTTCAGTTCTCCAATCAATTCATCCATCTTGTTTGCATGTTGCCTTTCCACTGTGCCAAAGACTCAAATCTCGCTAAGTGTACCCAGGCCCCGTGATGAGCAGCATGGGTTGCTGTTCGATATGTGTGAGTTACTTGATCTCATCAAATTAAATTACCTCCCGATAAAAGTATATTTTTTTTCTACAAAGTATGGCTGCAAGTTTTGATAGTGATATGCATATTAGAAATCCTTATTTGATGAATAAGAATACACAGAAAACAAAGCAGAGTTAACAGCATGATTTAAAATCTAACACTATGACTATCTGCAGAAATACATCAAGGCAGCTGTGTGATGCAGAGCAGCTTCTCCACTGGGCAAAGTTATGGTAGTGTGTGCTGGTCAAGGGGATTTTACACAGAGTCTCCAAGACCCAGCATGACAGAATAAATGTAAATAAAGGCAAAGAAATTTTAACAAAGAAATTTTAGGTAGAAAGGCAGGAAAGTTTAAGATTTGGCAGGTGGCAATGATTTCAAAATTTTAAACTAGCCTTGAAATAACTAATAAGCAGAAGATGAGAACTTATTGCTAAGAACAACTGAGCGAATATGAGACGGAGAACTGACACATGAAGCCCCAGGCTGAGGAGAGTGCTTGTTCACCCTTCACTCATTTGCACTCTGAGAGAACACATCACTAACAAAATGATGATAGCAAGTAGATTATTAATTAATGTTAAAGTTTACATTCAGGAAACAAATTTGGTAAAGGGTTTGGAAATCACAGTTCTGCTTTTAATAAAGCAATAAAACAATAAAGACAATGTTTTTTTAAAAAAATATATATAAAACATTCACATTCAATATTAAGTTTTCAGTGTCATAAAATCAGTATTGCCTATGATAAAATAAGATGGCCACTATTATTTCCTTTATGCTTTAACTCTATGTTTTTTGTGGTTATTGTGTTTATAACATAACAGTCTGGCTTTTATTCTGATAAGGCCATAAATTCAAGCTTCAGGCTACTTATCTGTGATATGCTCAAAGTTAAGACTGCAACAATTTTAAGTAAGGAGATTGAGTTTTTGGCTCTGTCTTCACAAAAGTGGAATCCAAAACACATAAAATGAAATAGACAGCAGAGGAAACACATTGTGTTAAACTGGCAGCTTTCCTGTGCTAACTACACACACACACGCTGATAAATTTAGAATTTGTTTTTGGATAAAGTCATGAAACTATATAGACATCACCTTAATGAACTGTCCGGCTGACTCATAAAGTATAGTTTAAATTATTTGTTATTTTTGCATTGACTGGAATTTTTAAAATAAACTAGAATTCAAAGAATGTCACTTTAAAAATATTTTATGATATCCTCTTTACTATACAAATATTAAAGAAAATTTACTTATTTTTTATACCAACAAGTATGTAGTTATAACAAAGGTTCAAATTAAACTGCTTACTAGATACTTTCCCTCATATATCAGCAATTTAATCTAGCTAGAATATTGAGTTTTTCATAGGCATCATTGTGGTTTTACATATTAATAAAAATATATGAATACCAGAACACAGCATTGATAAAGATATCAAATATTGATAAGGTATAGTTTGGTTTTCATTATTCTGCTTGTTATATGCAAATTCACTAAAGAAGAGATAAAATCTTTTTAAAGTTTATAAAAGAACATTAATTAATAGAAGTATTATATAAGGTAGGGTATTAAAAGAAATAGAACATCTTTACTTGAAAGTTATAAAATAATGACATTCAATCAAAGACATATCTGAGGCAACAAACTTACCTTTTAATAGTTTGGATAATTACACTATAGACATTCAATCAAAGACATATCTGAGGCAACAAACTTACCTTTTAATAGTTTGGATAATTACACTGTAGTTTTGGCATATCAATTTAAATCATTCTTTAACTTCTGATGATTGATTCCTCATCTGTTTGGTGGAAATAGAATTCTAGTAAGTAATATTTAGGGATTTAATACCCAAAAGACATGAATAAAGCAATTGCAATAAAGAGATTTATAGCTTATGTGTATGTTTATATAATTACAATTAATAATTCATATACTCTGCATATTCATATGCTATGTATGCTAAAATTCTAAAATCTCAAATTCTCAAACACCCTCAACCAGGGTATTTAGGATACATATTCTATTATATAAATAGGATATTTATGTTAGTAAAGTATTTAGTAAAATTTCAAATAACTGATAAGTTTATAAAGTATATGTTTTATAAAAATATCTTCCATTTAGCAAGGAATTAGAATAAAGACAACATGAAGAAAAACTTCAAAAATATAATTCTTGTCGGGGGATTACAATGACATGAAATACATGTATAAATAAATTATTTATATAATAAAAAATAGAATTATTGTATTTCCACCAGTGTTTGTTGTATCTTGTGTCATTTTCGAATGAAAACACAACATTAATATTTATTTCGTATTTAAAATCTCAAGGAGAAATATTCTAATATTTTATAAAATAATGAAAAATATGTGACATTTACCACATGAACCAGAAAAGTAAATATAGTAATTAATAACAGAAAATTGAAAAGGTATAACTGTTCCATCATCTTTTAATCAAAATGATAGATTTACCAAATATTAAGCAACTATAAGGAAAATCACCTTCTGCCTTGTGAGGCAGCAAAGAAAAGATGGCCACTGCCATGTGAGGAAGCAGAAAAAAGATTGTTGCTAATGAGGAATTCAGAAGATGGCCGCCATTACCAGGAAGCTGGACTTAGTAGACACTGAATCACAATGATGGACTTCCTAGCTTCCTGTATCTCTCCTCAGCCTCCAGAACATGAGAAATAAATTTCTGATTCCCCCCCCCCTAAGTCACCCAGTCTGGGGCATTTTGTTATCACAACTCAGACAACACATTTTTTAAACTTACAAGGAATGGATATGTTTTTGCTCCTCATATTAAAAAAAAAATAGATATTGAAGAAAAAGTTCAAATAATTTTTGTCAACTCATAAAAATTTGACACTAAACCTGAAGTGGCACATTGAATATATATTTGTTTACTATATATACTTTATAATATTTAATGTCGTGTATTTCACATATATTAACATCTAAAAATTCATCTAGATCTTTGTGGTATTAAAACCTTTCTATATTTTTATTTATATTCTGCAGAGACATAGCACAGTTGGGTTCCTACCACATGACGGCCACCAAAAGTAATTATATATATATATATATATATATATTAAAAAGGCCGGAATTCCTTTAAAAGATCCATTGACAAGACAGCAGAGCTCCCCGTTCTGCCCGGGGTCGGGGGGGGGGCACCGGAGGAGGTACCAAGGGTCTCCTAGTCACCATCCTGCGGGCAGCAAGGGGTTTCAGGACAATGGTGCATGACCTTCTGCTCTGAGGGGAGAAGCAACTCCCCCTGTTGAGGTGACTTCTCCGTGGGCGGGGAGCGGGGCAGGGGAAGCAAGACCTCCTGCAAGGTGCAGTAAGAAGAGCAGCTTGTGAGCTGACCTTGGGGGCGCTGAGAAGTTTGGGGTTGCCTGGGCGGAGACGACCACTGCCTTGAACTGCTTGTGCCAATGCAGGTGATGGGGTGCTTGGCTCCTCAAATGAATATACATCTTATGCCACTAGTAAAAGGGGAACACCCCGTGCACCCCCAGAGCCCACTCCCTGAGTCCCAAGCTCCTTACTGTCTCAGATCTCCTAGAGAGGAGGAATTATGTTGTGGAAGGAACTGTTTGCCAGGCAGGGAGACTCCATGGAGACATCTCCGGTTTAAGAGCCACACCCAAGGGATGCTGGAAAAAAAGGGAGGGGGGGGGCGTAGATCGAGTCAGAAGAAACCCTAAGGCATTTCTATTCTTCTGCTTCCAAAAATCAAGAAGTGGAGAGACACAGCACACAGGCAACAGAGACAAAAAGGGGGGTGGTTGGAGGAGGACAGTCTCACAAGGCCCTCAATGACAATAGTCACTGGCCTAGGGGACTCCCCCCGGGAGACACATCAATTGCTGATGGCACGTTTGTAAAAATTAACTTGATGTAAAAATAAAATTATGGAATTAGTACCAAATGAAAAGTCTAAATGTATTCATCATCTCAGCGCTGGGGATCTTCTGAACAAGACATCAATAGCAACAGTCACAAAAGAAAAAAAAAAAAGAATCAAGAGTCTCCACAACTTTTGAAAATTTTAGCTTCAAAACATTATTACAAATGTGGGAAAATGATGAACTTCAGTTAAATAATTTTCAAGGTGATCACAGCAAGCTAATTTATTGCAATGATAATGCCTTACAAATTAATAATGAAAGAATGCATAGCCAAACAGAAAAAAATTCAAAATATATTATTGCTTATCACAAAGAAAAACAAATAGCCATAAAATCCACACAAAAAGTTTACCCTTTAATAAAAAAAAAAAAGCAAAGTAAAAAAATATTTCTTCATATTAAGGGCAAAAGTTGAAATATTTGAGAATGTTTGGTATTTCCAAGTTCAACAGTACTATTTAAATTTAATTACAAATTCATTTATAATGCAGTTCACCAGTCAGACTAGTCATATTATAAGACACATGTGCATAGAGTTTATTTATTAGACAATAGAGATTTATAGAAAATTCTCATCATCACAAAGTTATTTAGGACAGCACTATACTAGAAATAATTTACCTATCTTAAAATTGAAAGAATGTACACAGACACACAGGTAAACAGACTACACTGAAGTAAATTCACTTCTGGGGATTCTCTAAGTAGATATCTCTCAAAAAAAATTACATTAAGCTCTATGAAAATTACCAGTAGTGGTTTGATCACAGTCACCACTGGGGAAGTATTAAGTCTGGTATTCCAAAATAACATTTTTCAATTGTTAAAAAAAATGTGTTTACAATAACTAGAAAATAGTCATATATTTTAGGAGTTTATTTTTATGAAGAGACTCCTGTTTTTCATTTTATATTTTTCTGTCCAATTTCCAATTTCAATCTTTTATGTCTACTTCTTTCATATAAATAAATTGATAAAAAAAGATAAAGCACATGACACTGTAAATACATAAACAAATATAAATTGCATTGATCCACCCCAATGACTCACTGAACCATTGTATCATTGATAGAGCAAACTTCCATTAAGAGAAAAACAAGCATGTATTAACTCTAAGACTGAAGTTTTTAAATTGCTGATCATAATGTTTCCCTGTTTGTTAACAGAATATATGTGAAATTGGATGTGGGTTTTGAGAGCATACATACCAGATGTCTGACTGTACGTATGAAATCAAACTTTATCTTCTCATTGAAAATTCTATCTAAACTCCATAATAGTCATTGCTTATTTTAAAGGCAATTGCTCAAATTCTAGGAGCAGTGTTGGGACCGAACTCCAAGGCCAGTCCTGAAGAAGAACTGAGTCCATGGAC
>PVHY01016450.1:0-33698 GCA_004024945.1 Uropsilus gracilis
TATATATATATATATATATATATATATATATATATATATATATATATATATATATATATATATATATATATATATATATATATATATATATATATATATATATATGATGTTACATATATATATACATATATATATACAATGATGTTATATATATATATCTCATATATATAATTATTATTATTAAAAAACAAAAACACACCAGACTGCAGCAACAGCAGCAAGCTCTCAGAGGGAAGAGGGCACTCCAACCCCTGTGGAAAGCAGCCCTGCAGCTCTGATAGGTACCTGGCTGTGGGCTCTGGATCGCTGAAGCCCAAGCTCCGCCTACCTGAGGCCTCTGCACTTTCCACCTTTTCTCGTAAAAGCGGAAATGCTCTTAGTGGTTCCTCCTGTTAGTGAAAAAAATGGCTCTAAGGTGGGTCTTTACTAAAAGCCAGTCGGACTCATTAACACTTCAAAAAGTGGGTGTAAGTTTCAAGAGTCAAATCAGTGTAGTGACAAATTGGCCCTGGGTGAGCTTCCTAAGTTCTCAGCACCTCCTTTCCTGCACCAATTGCTGCAAGTTTCCACAGCCCCCCCCCCCCCCCCCCCCCGCCCCCTCAGAAAATTGCCGGGGTCGTGAACTTGATGTTACCTACCAAGGACTAACAAGGTACTCAGCGCACAGCTAGGGACCTGACTGACCGCTGGTCAGAAATGTAGCCAAGTCACCTTCTGGCTGTTCACCCAGGAGAGCTTCCCTGAGCATCTTCTCCACTTCAAGACCCCAAACTCCATATTTACTTGATCGATGTCCAAGGGCTTCTATATCTAGTTTCAATTAGATTGTCTTCTAAGCCTCTAGTCTTCTCTTTATTCTCTTGAAAGTTTGAAAAAAAATAATTTTTTGGTCCATTTTATTAGGTACAAGGTGTTTACTTCAATGATTTAATTCAGTCCTGATGACAAATCTTTGATAGTATGTCTATCACCATTTATTTATGAAACTGAATGAACTTTAGCAGCAAAAGCTGCACACAGATGATTAGTGGCAGTGCTGGAATCTGCAGGGACTTGAAACTGAGTCGGTGCCTGATCTGTCACTTGTACAGAGTGCTCTGTCTGTGATGCTCTGTCCCCCAGCCTATTTCAAAACCACCATATCTCCTTAAACAAAAAAGGCCATCAGGTGTCATAAAAATTCCTGTGTGTAAAACCGTCCTCAGACCTAAACACCCTTTTACTTAACATCCAGCCCAGAAATGTCTTAGCCTCATATTCATTTTAAAATATAGTTTATGTCTGTTTTGATTGTTAAGTCCAAATAGAGTTGATACTTTTAGATGGTCAATTGATTATATTCACAAAAGGAAGACCAAGGCAAAAATAAGAGTCCAGAGAAGAATTTTAAAGAGATAAGCACAGAAGTATTTGCAGAGTATCATTTTTAACATTGACATCTAGTGTTTTTCATTTGTTATCATATGAAATCACATACACGAAGGGAAGAAAGCCACTGTTGGCAACTGAATTCAAGGTATAAGAAAGAGAAAAGGAGAGAATTGACTTAGCTGCAGAGGTTAAGGGTTGATTTGGAAGTAAGAAACTAAATGACAATTTATTAACAAAAGAAAAGGGTATATAGAGAGAACACAGAGCAAAGGTTGGGTGAATTTTAAAGGAAGGCAAATGGTGAGGGTATAATTAAATTGGTTAACATTAGTTTTTGAGATGTAATTGGGGGCAGGTGGATTGTTTACAAGTGGTTGCTTTTTTTTTAAGGAGGATTTTTTTAGGGAAACATTTTGGAGGGGCAGCAGGTGCTATCACATTTTTAGAGGAATTTGTGTTAGATTTCGTTTTTCAGTTTGCCAGAGGCAATTAAAGATGAAGTCTGCTTTATCTCACGCAGGAGCCCGTTTGGTTAGTGAATGGCTTTTTACAAGCCATCACTTATCCAAGTCTGAAATTCCGCCTAGAAATGGCTCTCATGACTTTAGTTTTCTTTGCTTTTAAAATTCTTTCAAATAGCAGTTCCTCACTTCCCAATAGAACTGTGAAATTCACCTGATTGTGGCAGATTGAGTTGGAGTGTGAACACTGTGTTCAGTGCTCCTGATAGTCTGAAATATTCTTCCTTAAGACCCTTTTAGGGACTCTTCCCCAGTTTGCATTTCCGGAAACCAGCCATCTGCCAAAGTTCAGAGAATCCTGAAATGCACAGGCACCGCCACACTCACAAAGATTCCAGCACTTTTAGTAGAATAAAGTGGAGTTCTAATTCGCCTGCATGTAACAAAATTGGTATTGACTATTGCTTCGCTGCTTCAGAATCCCTCTGTCAAAGCTGCATTAGAAGGCCTCTGGCAAAATGATCCAAGTAATTTCATCTAGTCCAGGACATTCTTTTCAATTCTCAAAGAATAATATTAGGGAAAGTATATGAGGTTTGGGCTTCAGTGCTGTCTCCGATACTGCTGTTTAAAAGATATTCTTATTTGCAGTCTTGGTTCATGACCCTAGGTTTCAAAGCATTCTTTACTTGTAGCAAATTGTTTCATGGTCAGATTCTGTGGCACATGATCACAATACAGTAGTTACTGAGATTTTTTTAAAGGTTTTACAATTGATAAAAGAATTATTAACTGACTGCCATCTGCAATGAAAAAAGGAGTTTTCCTGCTCTTACCCATAGACTCAGTACGTAAATCTCTTGTATGGCTGCAGTCATAATATTCCTGTCGCTATGGTGTCACCTATTGTAATTTTTCTGCTAATAAACAAATTCAAACTAGCCAGGATTCCTAAATTTTGAGACCGGTTGTTTATCTCAAATATACTCCAGAGAAATAGTAATGCAGTTATGCTTTGAATTTAATTTAAACAGGAACAGGCAAAACAAATCTCTATGGAGGACATTTGACAATAATAAAATATTTCTCCCAGCGGGGGAGCTGGTAGCAATTGTATTGTTGCAAGCCAAGCTCACGTTTCAGGAGGTCATTACCATCATAACAAGCCCTTGGACCAACTGGCATGGACATGCAACATTGAGCCCCTGATGGGCACATTATTTCAGACCTTTAGCTTCATGGAGAACAAGACAAATACTCCTGGGAAAGAGGGATTATGTTTTGAAATTCTTTTCTTTTCTATTATGTTTCATAATAAGATGCAGCAGGCCATCCATCTACCATCACTTGTTTAATTTGTTTTCTCCACACTTCTATGAGGCAAGAAGAAACTAGACCTGAAGACTTGAAAGGACCAGAAACACTTAGTTAAACACTTCCTTCTACATCTGTTAAGGTATGGAAATATCCAGTCATGGTCTAAACCACCATGGAGGACACAAAAACCTTATGCATCCTCTCTCTTTTCTCTTGCAATTTAATCACAAATTCAATTTCACAGTCAGAAAAGTGTACCTCAAGTATTTGCATAGGCCAAAGAGTGAATTATTTTATCTGTTCTAATTCACATCTACTTTCCCCGTAAATTACTTATTGGGAAATATAGGTAAGAGGAATTATTGCAGGAAATCAGTTTTATTGCCATTTGGACATTGAATAGGCAAAAAACAAGGTATTTTGATCCACATCTAAATTAATTTGAAAGTGCATAGGCAACATGAGCAAGGTTGAAAGGAAGAAAAGAGTACTATGAGGTTTTTCAGCAGGCCTTTTCGAGCAGATCACTCCTTTTTCATGCAGGACACAGCCAGAGGATTCGAAGGGAAAGGCAGAAATGCCAGGGAAAGTGGAGATCAAGGTCATAGTAGTGTATTTCATTAGTATTGTGAATTAAAAACAAAGGTTATTTTTTGTCTTGACAAAAGAAAAATTAAAAAAAAAAAAAAAAAAAAAAAAAAAAAAAAAAAAAAAAAAAAAAAAAAAAAAAAAAAAAAAAAAAAAAAAAAAAAAAAAAAAAAAAAAAAAAAAAAAAAAAAAAAACCAAACCCAAGTCCTGCATAAAAATTCAGAGCCAATGAAGTTGTTTTTCTTTCATCTTTTTTTAGGACAACCTGTTTTATTAAATATAAACTGGTTAAAGCAGTGATTTTTCTCATCATATTAGAATTATCTGTAAATTAAAAAAGAGAGGATAAAAAAAAGAGAAAGAAAAATCAATTCCAACGCTCAGTTTATAATTCAGACCACTAATTAAATCCCAGTCATTTGGGGGGGGGGTGAGATATGAGCATCAGAAATTTTAAATGCTCTTCAGGAGTCACCAATGTGCATTCAAATTTGGGAACAAATAGGTGAAGGAAAAAAAAATAAGTTCTAGGCAACAGGTGAATATAAAAGTGGTCCCTGAAAACAAGTTCACAAACCATTTGTCTGAGCTTCTATTTCCTGTTTACACTATAGACAAAATACAAAATGCTAAATTGTCAATCTCCCACTTCATTATTTTCTTGTGCATCTAAGGTATCCCTAACAAATAGGTCATAACCATAACAATTCCTTTATAATAATTCTAAATTTAAAAAGCTAGCAAGAGGATTTTGATATTTAAGGACTCAAAAGCACCTGTGTGTGTAATGCATGTATTTTTAAACAAGGACCCCATTGCAAGATCATAGACATCATTTTTTAGGTGTGTATCTTGCATTATCTCCACGCAAGAGCTTTGAACAAATTCAAAGTGAAACATGACAGACTCTCTGTAGAGTGTCTGCCTGTCAGAGGACATTAAAGCCTAAGGCAACTTTGAGTTTGTGATGTGTCTTAGTGATTTGGATAATCTCACGCACCTGAGTCGGTTTCAGTTTAGTGGCCTTAAAGTCATCAGCTTGCTTCTCTGGAGAACCAGCCACCTCTGAAAGGTGAGAAATAAGGCAGACAAACACAGTGACAGAACACTCTCAAGATGGGCAGCGAAGCCAAGCAGACTCATATTAGCACTTACGTGATGGCTCCAGAAGGGTCCTGTGGAAGCTCAACTTGACCCTGAACAGTCAGGGCCGTAACCTCTTCCAGTGAAAAAGGCAAGGGAAGGCCATTTGCTGTCAGCATGGCGGTGGAACCCTCATGAATTGGAAGACAGCTCCCCCTCCTCATGCACACCCATCCATAAGCTCTGCCTTTTAGTGCCCCATTCAGGAAATGTGGCCGGCAGCTCCCCTGCTGCTCCCCAAAGCCTGCAGCTCTCTGGGGAGAGTAGTGCCAGCACAGGATTTAATTGTGGATGGAGGGAAATAATAGGTATCTCTAGCAGGTTTTAATATGATCTTAAAATAGGGGGAAAGTTTTCTGTTATGACATTGACACAGAGGCGATGATTTTGAGTAATGCAGGATGATGTGGAGATGCTTTAAGATTAAATAAGAGCTATATAAAGGCTTGTCAGAATGAATTCTAATGTGCCATCAGATACTTTGCATACTCTTAAATATGCAAAATGTCTCTTGGCACCCTAGAATTCATCCTGACAAGCCTTTATATAGCTCTTATTTAAACTCCTACTTTATTTTTAGGGAACAGGTTCTCAGAGATACTCTTTGAATGGAAGCAACAAAGGACAGTGTTTATTGATTGGGTTCTTTGGTGGGGGAAGAAAAAAAGAAGCACAATACAAAAGAGCAATCAAAAGTGGAAGCTTGTTTAATATTGCTCTACCGTCATCCTGAAAGGCATAATAATTTGAGTTACACATCTGAACTGATTGGAGTTACAGAATCATATCTCCTTTTTGCATTTAACAATATATACAATATAAAATAAATACATTTACACAAATGGACATTTGCTGGAGCACACAGTATGGTACACATCACAAAAATATACAATTGATTGCTTTACAGATGTGAAGCCCATCTACAGCTATAGACATGGTTTTATTATTATTATTATTCTTTTTACTACTGGCTATAATGCAACTCCTGGATTATTATAAGCAGTTTAAATTTTTTGTCCTTTTATGATCTTTGCACATAAGACTGCCATAAAATGTTTTCCTAGGCAGGTAAACAGAGACGCTTAAATAATTAAAATACAATCACCGACACCCATTTTCTCTTCTATAAGAAAAATAGCAGTTTTAAATTTTTTATATCTTTTATGTTATCATTTAAATGCAAAATAGTGGAATAAATACAACAATCTGATCTGATTGAAACACAAGTGTAACTATAGGTAGTCACACAATCATATTGCTTTAAATAAGAACAAACCTAAAAGAAGCAAAATAAAAAATTCAAATCATATAGCTAAAACATACACCTTTATAACTTTCCAGAACTTCACATTAATTAAATGGTCTTGCTTGAAACTTGAAAAAACTTACCTCAAGTGAGGTTTAAGTTGAGCATTTACCCTAAAGCCCGTGCAGTTCTTTTATCTACATTTTAGTTGTGTTTCCTAGTTGTGAGATATTTGATTTTTTTTTCTTTTTTTTTTCTTTTTTTTTTCTTGTAATGCCGAGAGTCACTTAAACTGAAAACTGAAAATCATACTTGGTTCTTTTTCCACATTTCCACCTCCTGTTTTCAGTTGGTTGGCTCTTACTTCTGAAGCCCAGGTACTTTAATGCGATACAGCAAAAGCAATGCCTACATTGTATATAGTGTATTTTTATATAGAGAGTGTGGTAGCAACTTAAACCCTGCACAAACTTTCTGGAAAATAATCTTTTGTTTTAAACACTTACATATATAAAGAATCTTATAGAATCAGCACCTTTTTTTTCCCAGGAGTTGTATTTTTTTCTGTTGTTATTTTTAAAGGGATGTGCCAATTTCTGAACCCCTATCACAGCTATAAATTTCAAGTTATTGACCATCTGAATGAATTGCTAATGATGATTTATCTAGAATCACACTACAGTCACTTCTCTACTGAGAAACCACAATCTACGATATAGCCCCATATAGCTAATGATAGATACACAGTATTCCTAGCACTAGGCTGATAACATCAACCCAAGGTATTCTGTTTAAAGCACACAAAGTAGCAATAGTTTTGGAAACGTGTCCGCACCAAAAAAGTTTTGCAACAACACAGAGCGAGTAAATAACAACATCTGAGAGATGATTGAGTGAAAGCCATATATACAGCATTTAAAAATTAGACTTATCTATATTCTTGAAATATTCAAAGTTTTATTTCTAAGCTATACATTGGTATTCTATAATAAACCATTAGAGAAATTATTCCTTGTTTTGAAAATATTATTATGATTTCGATGTGTATCTGTTCATGATGAATACTTGTTGGGAGCTTTGATCTCTTAATTAGTATTAGAAGAACCTTATTACTGGTAAGGAAGAGAATATACTACTGGAGTCTCCTGAGGAATTGTACATCCAATATGGTCTCTAATTCTACCCTGTGTCTAAAAGCACACACCACAAGAATCCAAACACCACAAGAACAAGAACAACAGTCTTTGAATGCAACAGAAAATTCCGAAAAGCACAGCAAACATGAAACGTTGAAAAGCTGAACTACATTTCTTTCTTTTGTTAGGATTACAATTTTAATTACATCTGTGTACATAGAATAAGACTGTTCACATAGTACAGGGAGCAGCTACTAACACTGGTCCATTGGTATAGCATTTGATGGAGGTTACTGTTTATTGGTTATTTAGTGACTGCAGATTTCAGGGGGCATCTAATCAATTTCTTCATTAGATTACACCTCTTAACAGTCTGGAACCTGACTGACTTTCTTGCTGTGACAATACTGGTTGAAAAGTACATACCTTGGCTTAGCTCTTGGTAAAAAACTGCAGATTAATTTAAACAAACATTCCTAAATGCATAAACTCATAGAGATTAGGTTTTAGAATTTAGTCAGGTGTCTGTGGTCTTTGATGATATATACCTATCTATCTATCGATCGATCGATTGATTGATCGATCCATCGATAGATAGATATTTATTTTTCCAAATCTGGCATTTGCCTTATTGCCTCTTAAATGAACACTGGCTCACAGCTCCTTCTGGGACAAAGTTAGTAACTGTTAGCAGGCAGTAGCTCATTCCTAACCACCTCAGCAGCTAGAAATCAAATGGCAACTACACCTCCACACAGAGAGGGGCACTCCTGATAAGTCTACTGATCTGTGTTCCAAGGGCGGTGCTTACACAGGTAACTGCTCAGAGTCCCTGCACCCTGCAGGTGCAATCTAACCCTTTGTGTCAGTGCATGTTTAGGTAAACTGGAGCTCAAGTTAATAAACTGATGTTTGGGACCAGACCAGCACACAACATAAATTGCATCCGTGATAATATGCACCTTCCCTTCAACTATTGCTTGAGTAAGTTAAATTTCCATATTAATAAATGGCTGAAAAGTGGTAAAGCTGGTACAAAAAAATCTCCATTTGTAAGAAGAAACAAAACATTTTTTTTAAAAATCTTCCTTCAGGATTCATTTGTCCTTCATTATTGTTCATAATTGTTCAAAGCCAGCACAAAATTGCAGTATTCTTATTTCTCTTTAGTATTGCATGAATGAATAAAGCTTAAACTATTCCCTGAAAAAGTTACATAGTAGCTAAACTAACAAATACCTGGAAGACTTGAAAAAACAATTAAGGAATCAAATGGCTGTAACTGATCTACACGGAAAAGCAATGATAAGAAGCAGCCGATGTCATGTTGCTCAAGTTGTCGAACTAGAGGCTGCTCCCGTGAAATCTAATACTGCACTCAGTCAATTCCTTTAGGTCACACTGTACTTTATAGGTACGGTGGTTCTCTCTCTTTGATTCCTTAGTCATTGGGGATGTATGGTTCACAATAAGTTCACTGGTATCCATATTATGGATCTCCATCCTTTGGCAGGGCTGGCTTCCAATTCTCTTCAATTAGAGACCTCTTTTAAAAGTTCAGCAGCAGAAGGGAGGGAGGTAAGGAAAGGCAGAAAGAATTCTTAAAACTGAACTACTAAAATTTGAAGGGGAGAATGAGAAAGAAGAAAAAGGAGAGAGGGAGAGATGGAGGAAGGGAATGGGGAGAGAAGGGCCCAGTAATGAAGTCAACCAATAAGGGAGGAGAAAAATAAAAGAGAAACAGAGGAAAATGAGAAAAGAATGGGGAAAAAAAGATGAGGTAAGGTAGAAAGGAACTCAGCAGGAAGATAGAGAGGAATCTGAAAGCTGCTTCATAGTCTTGCTGCTCAATTTTCAGTGCAGTCTTTGTGGATTTTTGATGTTGTTAACTAAGCTCTAAGTTTCTTCGACATCACTCTTGGGTTTATTTTCCCTTTTTCAGCGTGCAGGAGAGGAGGGCCCAGGAAGCTCTTAGTCAGACCTTGGCCTCCAGCATTTCCAAAAAAAGTTTGTGCATGGGGACTTTGCCTTCTAGTTTGATGTTGTAGAAGTGCTGCACCGCCTTGGTGGAGGTCTGCCTCAGAAGAGGCAGCGTCATCAGCATCTTGCCAGCCCTGCGAGGGTCTTCCATGTGCTGGCCAGCTTCATAATCCTGCAGGGCCTCATGCAAGACATCCTGAAGCTTCTGGACCGCTTCCACATCTTCTATGTGCATGGAATCTGCACAGCAAGGCAAAACATTGAAAAGCAATATTAGTAATAGCAAAGCTATGTAGGTCTAGGGCATGGAAGCTAAATATGATTCAAAACTGTGATTTGCTTAGAAATGTTCCCGTTTACAAAATCTCTTCTTTCCTAATTTTCAGTTCAATAGATCCCTTCCAGGACTGATATAGAGATTGCATTACCACAAATGATGCACTAGTTAAAATATGTGGACTCAGCAAGAGAAATCTTTGTTTTTAGTAGTTTAGAATCTTGGCTATTTATTACTTCATTCATGTGTTTACTCACTTATTCAACAATTATGGAAGGTCATTTATTCAAAGTATTAATTTAAGTGCTGTGGAAGTGAAGTTGTCTAAAATTCTGATCTTGACCAAAAGCAAGCTCCTATTTCTTAAAAGTAAAATGCCAATGACCAAGATATTTTTGGCCAACAAAATATTTGACATTGGAAATTGAATTTCATATGCTATTCCTTTTTCATGAAATATTATTCTGTTGATCTCTCCAATCACGCTATGCAAAAATAGTTAGTGGCTGGATAACATCCATAACTGGAGTCTGTAAACCCCTACCTTAACTAGAACAGGCAGATTTACTATGGAGATCATTTTGTAATATATACAAATATTGAATCATTGTGTTGTACCCTGCAATTAAGACAATGTTATATGTCAATTAAAGATGGATTGGTAGAACTCCATGAACATAAACTGAGTCTAATAATATGTTCAGTTGTAGACTATACACAAATCACAATAAATTGTTTATCATTTTAGAGATTTCAGTGTCATTACCAGCTCATGAAAGCATTCTTACATAATCTGCTTCTCTACTTAAAAAACAAATGAAGCCTTCATATTAATGAGTTCCTGAAACACTTTTCACATTGGTGAAGGTGAACTTTTGCCCCTAAGTGACTCATTTAAAAATCAAATTCAATCACGCAAGGAAAGGGTTAAGAGGGTTGCCACAATTATTCTTGTGAGAAATGTGAGATGTGGAGAAAAAAAAAAAAGTTACAGCTCTAGCTCTAAAACAGACACTTAATTATATACAAGTTTGAATCATTTAGCACGTTTTATTGATTCTGATGACAGTTTATCTGTTAATTACACATAATGGAGTCTTTGGGGGATTCTTCATGTTTAATAATTCTAGTTCTCTGAGAATGCAGAGCTTGAAGATATATGTAGTTAGCCTAATCTTTCGTATAATTCAAATATCAGATCACATGCACAAAAGGAGGAAATGCTATTTAAAATCTAGCAGCTAAACATGATAAAATGTATGGCAAATTAATTAAAGCATCTAAAGTAATCAGGAACATGTTTCAAAAACTGCTTTGTATTTTGTTTATTATTTTTTTCTTTGACATTGTCATTTTGAATCGTTTTACCCCATGAGTGGTGGGTTAACCACTATTTACATTAGGTGATTAATGACTTTAAAGAGTTTTGTGTGATCTGGAATGCAGTAGCTCACAGATTTTAATACTTTCCATTCTTGAAAGAGGAATTTTCTCAGGTTACAAATGTTGATAGCGGTGTCCTGGGGTAGAGCCCAGGCCATTCCCCCAACATAAACCTGACTGCCCTGTTGCTTCTTTCTTTCTAAACTTTTCTCCAATCCCACTTCTTGCCCAAGGATTGGTGAGGTAAGTGATAGAGAAACAGTCATGAAAACATCAACATTTCTTTCTAGCTCTACAGTCAAAGGGAATGAAGTGCATATGGACAAAAGCTGCTATTGAGTCCCAGTGGACACAAGATCCACTTTCTGTCATACATCAGAGATCAAGAGGGTTACCCTGACCTTGCCTGGGACTGACGCTTAGCACTCTATATGAACATAGGAGAAAAATGGATGAGAGAAATAAGATATTTTTTAACACAAAATTAAAACAACTATTTTCAAACAAGACCCAAAACTAAAAAGTCAAATAAATATGTTGAGTTCCATTTAGTAAGTGCCATTCTGGGGTGAGGTCTTTGCTAAGCTTTTTAAGAAATTGCTTTATTCATCTCCATGCAGTTCTGCAAGAAAGGAGCTCCTCAGTGTTGAAGCAGGCCTCAACATACATGTTTTCTTTAATCAAATTACAGAATTTGTAACACTGGACATCAATTTCCTTGTTTAAAACAAAAGAGCTGAAATTACCCATTGAGCTCATTCCCACCAACCTTCCTTGCCCATCAAGAATCTTTTCTATGGTACTTTAAAGAAGACATGCCCAGAAGAATACACAGCATACACTTCACCTGGGACAGTTCTTTTTTTTTATTTTATTTTTTAATTGATTGCACATATATATTTCACATCATTGTCTACCCAAAAGTTCTCCCACGACCTTATCACCTGTGAACCATCATTTTAGTCTCTTGAGCCCATCCTTCCCTCCGTCTCTCTCTCTCTTTTTAAATATAAACAATTACATTTTGTTCTTTGGGTTACAACCTCTCTGTTATAAATTTTTCCCCTTCCCTCCTCCCTCCAGTGCTCCCTCCATTCTCTCACACCCCACCACAGTTCTAATGATTAGAAATGTCTTCTTCATATTTCTTGAAATCCATTTCCAACTTCCACCCTGGTGTCCTGTCTCTAAATACTAGTCTAATACAGGATAAACGTCCTCCGATGCGGCAGAGCTTTAAACATTTGAAATCAGCTGCATGGTCACCTCCGTCCCCATTCCCCCCCCTCCCCAAGTCTTGCCTTCCCCACTACTCTTGCCCTGCAGGAGATATATTATAGGGTGTCACAGGAAATGAGGCGAGAACAAATAGCTGAGAGATATGCTCACAAACAGCAATTAAGACTTCAAACTATTCTTTAAAGACTGTGATTTAGCTTGAGAGATTTAAAAATGATTTAATCAAATTACTATGATAATTTAACTTCCCATTTACAGAAAAGATTCTAACTCATTTTAGCTTTACTATTCTCCGATCTGCTAATACTTTAAATGCAAACTCACTAAATCTGAACTATTTAATTAGACCATGATTCAGCTGGCAGACTGCTGAAGAAAATATTAATCTCCATTAGGAGCCTAGTTCAAGTTCTGGCTGTGTGGCTTTAATCTTTGTTTTTTTTTTTCCTTTTGCCTAAATTTATGCATTTATGTCAATTTCAGTAGAACTGGCATTAATTTATGTAATAATTCCACTTTGGTTATTCGTGCTTTTTGTTTTAATTTGATGTTTAATTTGATGTTTTAAAGGGAAGAGTCCCAGTATTTGTGCTCATGGAAACCAGTTAAACTTAATCATGAAGATCATAGGTTTATTAACTAAATTGGCAGGGCAGAGCTGTACATTAAAAATGATGTGAGTTGTTAAAAAACCAAGATATTTAGGCCTAGGTCCAGATCAAGTACATTAGATCTGGATTCAGACACCAGTAGTTTTAAAAATCTTGGTGATTCTATAAGTCATGACATTTATGAGAACAACTGAAATTGTCATTAAGACAAATAATATTCTAAAAGGATGAGGATTTCCAAAGATTGCCAGAGTTCACTCATATATTAAGTGAGACTCCGTGTCTCACTGAATGTTGTAGCTGCAGGTAGGATAGTTAGTTATCTTCCCAAAGTAAATGATCTGAATGAACTTGTTCTTTCATTCGAAGCCCCATATCAGAGACTAAAACATTGAAATTTAATGAAATCATTCTGCTTCATTATTAAGTACTGTAACTGTTAACTGCCTTAATTTTTTTGAAGGCGCTAATCATAAAAGTTTTGACATAAAACTGAATGCAAGAAAGAGGCCATTGATGGCAGCAAATATTTTTAATCTTACTCTTTAATTTTTAATCTTTCCCTATATAAAAGAACAGAATAACTAGATGATGGTAAAGCTGAAACCCAAAGACAATATCACCATACAAGTGGACAAGTAGCCTCAAGACACACACAACATCACAATTGTTGTATGAATCTGTGGCCCTTCTCTTCACTAAAGAGAGGAACAGCCAAATCTGGAAGCAGTAATGAGTATCTCTACCATCCTAATTGTAACTGGCTCCCAGGTCTGAGAGAAAATACTTAAGATGAATAGTAAATATATAATCACATTAAATTAGAATGAAACATCTACAAATACAAAGTCATTCCAAAAGATTTCAGAAGCCAACCTGAAGAGATTTATACTGATCCTAAATGGGAAAATGTGAGTTTCAAAGAGATTATCTTTCTCTATCTTGAAAACTGATGCATAAAGAGAAAGAATAACATTATCTCATCATTCCTACAAAAAATATATTACAGATGACCAAATAAAAGAAAAGAGAAAGCATCCCTTTATTTTAGTAGCCCAATTACTGAATGAAAAAATAAATGAAAAAATAAGTTTGCACCACCGTTTTGCTTTACTCAGTGATGAATGGATTTAGGCCACACACATCAAAGGCGGCTATCATCACAGAGAGACAAGCAAGTATCTCTCATAGAAAGACACAACACTCCCAGGAGCTATAGGTATTGTACCTGAGTCTAAGCCTCTGGCACCACTTATCAATTTGCCCCAAATATGAAGGGTTGAAAGACAAAAATGAAGTCATATTATGCACTTTGCAAAACCCAGATATAGGAGTCCCTGTGGGTCAAATGCCCTAGCTTCTCAACAGTTACACTGT
Organism: Uropsilus gracilis; assembly: GCA_004024945.1. Classification (NCBI taxonomy): domain Eukaryota; kingdom Metazoa; phylum Chordata; class Mammalia; order Eulipotyphla; family Talpidae; genus Uropsilus; species Uropsilus gracilis. Next base: position 14,131 of record PVHY01016450.1, read on the forward strand.
AAAGAAAAGAAAACAAAAGAGAATATTTTAAAGGGGATTTAAAAACACATGGGAGAAAGTGGCTGGCTAGCTTAGTCTGTAGAGTATGAGACTCTTAAAAATCTATGGGAGAAAAAAAACAAATATTTGGGCAAGATGAGACTATCATTTCTGGGGACAGACATCTTGTAATTAGGCCACAATGAAACACAAGGAAATGAGAATTAAAAGTCAGGAAGGAGAAATGGTGACTTTTGTGGGAGAGGGTACCAAGTTTTATTTCTTGACCTGACTATATATTCACTATAAAAGGCAGCAAAACAGATCCAAAGAACTATGGAAATTCCATTCACACCACCTGAATGTTACCTTACATTAAAAAAAAATGTTTGTAGATATAATTAAATATCTTCATGGAAAAATTATTCTAGTTTATTGTGGGAGGTCTTTGATGGACTCAAATGTGTATTTGCTAAAGGAAAGCAAAGGAAGAAACTAGGATAGTCATAACTAAAGCAAAAAGTCAAGCTTCTGGTTTTGAAGGTAGAGGAATGGGTCGTGAGTCAAGACAAAGAATGCAAAAGACCACACAGTTGGTCCTGCGCACACCTTATATTCAACTGAGTGAAACTACTCTTGGAAGTACAACCTCCAGAAAAGTAAGGTGACAAAGGTGTTTAAATCCGCCAAGTTTAGCCCCAATGTAAAATAGTATGGGGGTTCCTCAATATATAAAAACTTATTTGCCATTCAACCCAGCAATTGCATTCATAGATGGAGTGGAAGAATTAAAACAAAGAATTAAAAACGAAACCAAAACAACAATTTGAAGGGGGATTAGCATTCCTATGTACATTGCAGCACTACTTACAATGGCCAAAATTTGGAAACAACCTAAGTTCCTAAGAACAGATGAGTGGACCAAGAAGATGTGGTATACATACACAGAACAGATCTACTAGTGATCAAAAAAGATAAACTTGCTATCTCTAACAATATGGGTGGAGCTAGAAAGGACAATGCTAACTGAAATAAGTCAGAAAGAGAAAGACAGACATAGGAAGGTATCACTTATAAGTGGAATACAACCAAACTTAAACTCTAACCCTTGAGAGCTGACTGCAGAACTGAGGAATCTAGAGTGGGGGGGGGATCTAGAGTTGGGAGGGAGGCACAAGAGACCAAGGTGGTGGATGTGGATGCCTGGGTGATGGGTCGCTATGGTAGAAACATGTGAAGAAGAGGTATCCAGGTGAAACAACATTGCCTTAATTGAGAAAATTAAAACCAAAGTCACCAGGTTGTAGTAATTAGTCAAAACAATCATAGAAAACTAACACACATATTATTTATACATGTATGAATGCTTTTAAAAATCTGTATTTTAGTTATTTTGTATTAAAAAGATAGTTGGAGAGAGAAGGAAACTTTTGAGGCAACATTGCTTCCAGAAAGCAGTGGATCAAGCAGAATGTCTATAAAGAAGGTAGAAAAATTTGGCAGCAAAATATTATGGAAACTTTTCACATATCAGGTAGGGAGTTGGATCAAAGAATCCAGGAAGTTTTTATGCTAATGTTCAAAATAGTAATAACAACTCTGACTGTGCTCCACAGGGAGAAGAATAGCTTCCCATTAAAACACACATTTTTCCAGGAGAGCTGTTTTCCTCGCTTCTTGCTCCTGAATCTGCTCCTTCATCTATATCATCCACATGAATCACTCGTATATGTATCTGCATGAAATGTGAACCACTGACCCCTGTTCTCTCCAGGTTTCTCCCATGAATCCCAAGTTATTGCCGCTCCTTGTTCATGGGATCTCCCTGCCAGTCTTTTTAATTTCCCAACCAGCGTCCAAGACCTTCTTTCTCCCTCAGGAAGCTTTCACTTTTCCAGGAGCTTTCTAACCATTTTTACTAGAAGTGGTGAAGACCATTATACCCCATACATGAGTGTTAACTTGACCTACTTCAATCTTTCACAAAATCATCTGCACCATACTGATGAGTTTTTTTATAACAGACTGCTACTTATTGTCTTAAGACCTAAAGTAATAAAAATAAAGCCTCCGTTTAAAGTGAAGCAACTGTAAACTATTTTATGTATTTATTATCCAGGTCTAATTGCAGCAAGTAATTCCTATACCATGTCAAGGCATAGTGCTCACTGAATGACATGAGAAATATTTTTTTTATTTAAAAATTTGAGATACCATATATATATATAATTTAAGCTTTGTATTAAATAAAAACCACGTTTAAAATAAATAATTTTAAATAAACTTACAATGATACAGAATAAAGGCAGATTTAAGCAAAAATGAAAGTAGACTAGGAAATGAAAGATATATTTTGACTTCCGATTTATCTGATATTAGAGTTTGGTGAGTAATAGTTAAGAAAGAATGTCAGGGGCTGGACATGGTGGCTCATGCCTGTAAGCAGCAGCCTAGGAAGCCACAGTGGGAACCAGGGACCGCTTCGAGTCCCACTTGGAGCAATGTAGAGAGACCTAGTTCCAAAAAATGGCTGGGCATGGTGGTGCGCGCCTGTAATCCCAGCTTCCTGGAAAGCTGAGGCTGGGGATTGCTTGAGTCCCTGGTACCCTGGGCAAAGTGAGCCTGTGGTTCCATGGGCAAAAATAGAGAGACCTAGTCTCCAAAAAAAGAGAGAGAGAGAGAGATTGCCAAACTGTCACAAAAGCCCATGCTTGTTTCTTAGAAAATGCTGTACTCTGGTAAACACTTTGACTTTAATTCCTTTTGTCAATTTCCTGGGTAGCTGCATATAGAGGGCAGCAAGATGGTAGACACCAAATTTAAAACTAGATAAAATATCAGTTTAGCTTGGTAGATGTGAAATTGCAATGACTAAAGTCTTCTTGACGGCCATTTTTTAAAGGTATGGCATTTATTTATTCGTGGAATAGAAATAAAAATATCTTCCTCACAGTAGCCTTGTATCTATATAAACACACTTCAGATATGTACACTACCTACATAAAAATATGTGACCAAACTCACCACCCGCAATCAAAAGTAACTGGCAAAAACTTCAGGCCAATTATGAGTGAGTTGACAGTAATTATTTAATTCACCAACCTTATTTTACAAAGAGAATGACTATGTGATTAAATAGTGCAATCTCAAAGGAGTGGAAATTAGAATTGGAGAGTAGGGAAAATGCTTTTTTAGTTCTTTTCTCAAATATATCGTAAGCAACAAATAAGCAGGTAATATAGTATATCTGTGGTATTAATATTTTCTAGGGTTTATTAGGAAAATTATTAGGGAAAATTATTAGAAAAATATATCATAAATATCTACCTTAAAAGGATAATAATGGTACAAAAATTGAGAAAGCACTAAACCAAACATATTTAAATATGGCTGCCAGTTCAGTATTCTATAGCAATCCTCAACTTCCATTCCTTCAGATTACATCCCAATTCCACATATATACTATTTGGCCTCAAAAACAATCATAGAATGCTGTCAACAGTATTATTGTTGTTTTTATATAAATTATACATAATAGTATAATAGTGGTTATTATTACGGTTTAAAATTGATGACCAAAATTTGGCTTGCATTTTTATATCAAGAGATACTACAATTCCAGACCTACTGTATAGAAGTAAAATGAAAACCTATTTTTAAGTGTGTGGATTCTGTTTATTCTTGAGTGGATTGAGCTTGAGTGCCTAAGGTTAGGGCCAGATGGGTGACAACAGCTGGGGGGTAAGTGACAACTATGGGTCTTGTGAGTTGAGCAAAAGAAATGATCAGACTATGAAAAACTTTTAGTCATAACCTGCTTTTAATCTTCTACTATATAAAGATGTGTATATTACCGTGAGGCCAATGATAATAGTTTCAAACAAATCCCTTGACATAAAAATCAATAGAAACAATCCAGAGAATAGAATAGCATGGAATAATCTTATTCAAAAGTGCTTGTAGTAATATTTCATGATATTTTCCAGTAAAGACTTAAAATTAATTAGAGAATCATAGGATTCCCCAAATGGAGCAAATTCTAAAGATCAGTCTAACCTCTGAATCATACTTGAGAGAACAGGGGTCTAACAAGTATGTTCAAATTGTAACCGTGCTTTCTTCTTTTGAATTTAATGCCACAGAGTTACAACAGAGATGCTAGGATTGCTCAAGAGATTGTTGGCACTCAAAAATAATAGGAATACATAGAGCCAGCAAGCCAATAACCTTATTACCTTCAAAAAATAAAATTGGAATGCATATTTAGGATTTTCAAACATCTGAATATGAGAACTTCAGTTCATGTTACACTGACTTTCTGGCCTTACATCCACAGAGAGGAAATATGCTTCTAATGATGTTCTGTTGTTAAAACTGTCCCTGAATTCACATATGACAGAATCATAGCTACAAAAATTATGGCACTACTATCAGGAAGCCAATTCCCCATTTCCCAGGCAGAAGCACAACATTTATAATTACTGAATAAAGACAGATGTTTAAAATGAGGGGAAACTTAGATTAATGAGACAAATGGTTGTTAACCCTTACAGCCAGGCAGAGAATGCTAAGATGATCATGTAAATAATGCTAGATTTTTTTTTGCATTTAATTTCATTTATGTTAATCTAAAATCTCTAAGGGTTAAAACAAACTCTGTGAGGTTTGCTTTTATTCTTTTTGTTTGTTTGTTTATTTTGAGACTAGGTCTCGCTATTTTTGCCCATGGAACCACAGGCTCACGTTGCCCAGGGTACCATGGACTCAAGAAATCCCCATTCTCAGCACCACCACACCCAGCTACTATTTTTGGGACTAGGTCTCGCTGTGCTGCCCCAAGTGGGACTCGAACCGTGATCCCTAACCCCAGTCGCTTCATAGGCTGAAGCTTACAGGCACGAGCCATGGTGCCTGTAAGAATAAAAGGCATGTACTTTTATTCTTAATAGCAGATAGTCACATTCTTTTCATACACTAAAATATTATCATGTTGATAAGTTAATGAGCAATTAAGATACTGGATCTAAAAAAGACTGAGGCTCTAAGTTGATTGTTGTCCTCCAAATAATGGTGAAAAATAGATTAAATAGCACAATATTGACAGCATCAAAGGAAATAACTTTTTATGAGGTTATCCCTCAGATTGCAGGTTGATAGGTAAGAAAAAGGACAAGGTTACACCAGACAGGTGCCACAATTTAGATATGAAACAGTCATTATGTACAATACTTAGTCATTCCATTTTCAATTATGATTCTGATTCATTTAATTTTTCTTGGTATTTAGAGTTTAAAAATTTTAGACCAACTAGCAGGAAACTTTTGTGACAAAGAGACACTTTGAGAAAAAGTAATACTACTCAAAACTTTGGTAAGAGAAGAGAGGTTAACTATTTCTGACTGTAAAAAAGAAAAAAAAAAAACAGTTCTTTAAAGACTTTCTAAACACCAGCCATGACCCTAAATTAGGTCACCACCTCTAACAGCAGAGAATGTGGGATTCATATGTTTATGTCTTAAAATATTAATATTTATACTTCTAAACAACACAGACAGAATTTTGTTGCTATGAATTCACTCAGGTAGATTAAAATATAATCCATAGCTTCAAAGTATAATCTACAATTACAAAATTTCAGCAAGTCCAATGATAGTTTTATAATGCTCAGCAAACCTGATTAGTTAATAACTTAAAAAAGCCATTTGAAACAACATAAAATGAGTTGGATGTACTTAAGAAGTAATTAGCCAAGTAAATGTTTTAAATTAGAATTGCTTTATGATTACCAAATAAAAATTCTTCCCTAGACCATTGCTGCAAAATCTTTCATTTAATTAGGAGAGATGTTATAATGTAAAACCCATACAAGCGAATACCTTCTCAGAAAATGTCTCTCTTATCTCACTTTGCTTTTTGAAGAACATGCAAAGGGACTGCTGAGGGTACGAAACAATGATGCCAGTTATGATAGTCATATTTTATAGTTCTGCAGAGAAGTAGGAGCATAGCTGTGCATAGCATGGTGAGGAAGAAGAACATATTCACAATTAAAAAGTGTGAAATGCTAAACTCCATTATGAAGACAAATAGCAAAATTCAACTTCATTGTTGAAAACCATTTCCCTCCTATCTGTCCACGGATTCATGCATCAATATTGTAGATGAACTGTTAATTACAAAATCAATTAAAAATTATTTCTAAAAACAGTCACGCGTCCCTGGCTCTCATGGGGGCAATTTGGGCAGAAGGTCTCATCTCCCTAGGACCGCGCCAAATCACAAAGTCGTCATCCACAAGTAAGCAAAAGCAATCTGGTTTTTCATTTTTCAGCGCGGCTGAGCCCAGCCTGAGATTGATCGTCACATATGGCCCCAGAAAACAAACTGTCAATACCTTTAATGCTGCAGAATTTGAACAAATAGCCGTCCGCCTATTCAAGCCACTCATTGCATCCCATTTAACAGATTTTATTGACAGTTTCCTTCTTGTAATTAAAGGGAAAACTACTGGCCGGCAACCAAGATAAAGTTCAAAGATAGGGTCAAAACAAAAGCAGATGGAGGGGCACGGTGTGACTGTCAGTGGTACAGAGCAGCAACGCATGTTATTGACGTGCAGGTATCTAATGGATCTGCACGTCATTAAGAAGGGATCTAGCCTGAACTTTATGCAAATGCTAAGAGAGACTTAAGACCACAATAAAGCATCAGGAGAGGTACAAAGGGAAAACAACAAAGCACCAACGATTTTTACTTATCAGAGACAGCTTCCTATTTTTGTATATTTCACTTCAAATGCAAAGACTATTTGTTCTCATAATTTTTCACCCTTGCTGCATACGTACTACCATTGAAGAAAATACTCCTTCAGCCGAATTTGATCTTTTGGCAAATTCAAAACAATGGTAATTCTATTTTCCCAATGGCAAATTTTTTACTTCTGAGAGGAAAAATAGGTGCGTATCCACATTTCACTTATTTTCATTCCAGCACACAAGACAATAGACTCAATTCGATCTTGATACTGTCCACCTACCGTTACACTACTCCTACACAAGTTTTGCTTCCTCACAGGCCAAATTAGTAATGCATTAGGTGGTATAAGCTCTCAATAGACAAATACAATAATAGTAATCCCCTTTAAGCAGATTTTTCTTATTTCTAACTTTTCACCAGAAAGCTATAATGATTATAATTTTGCTGACACCCATCAGAATTTATAACTGGGTCTTGAAAATTCCCAGACAAGTTAAGGGAAGAGGTAAAACATTAAAGAGGGTGCTAAGCACGCCCATGTCAATATGCCAACCTGAATTAGCAAGAGCGATCGCTTTGAGGGTGACGAATTCTTCTTTCTCCAGCTTCATGCTCTTGTATTTCTTTACCAGCTGCAGGATAGCATTATTTAGGTCAAGAAGACCTGCTAATTTGGATTGGTCTTCATCCATTATATAATCATCTGCATAGACAAGTTCATCCTCAAATGAAAGAGATCGGTATACGACACCAAGGATCAAAATTTCCATCCAAGCACTTTGCAGGAGGCTCATCTGGTCGGCCAGGGACAGTGTGGAGAAGCCTGGGAGGGAAGATGGGCAGATCAAGTTACTTTGCAGCCATGATTTCATAATGCAACATTAGTTTCATATGGTCCTCTGCTTCTGCATCAGCGCTCAAAATTATGCTGAGCTTTCATGAGATGCTCTTAAACAGATCCCTGATCATTTTGCGAATGGCAAAAAAAAAGTCATCCATCAGCTTCAACTTGTTAGTATTTGCTCTGGGCTTTATAGACACAGTGGAGGGGAACACAATAGAGAAGTAGCTTGGTTTCTTTCACCTGGGAAAGAAGAACAGAGTCATTTCTAGATCAACTTAATTTGTGGCTTACACCTTTATGAATGTATTATAGAAAGTCAGTTTTCAACAAATGGCCCTAAATACTATATTAGTAGCAGCCAAAAGGCATAAAAAAGTCAAAAAACAAAGAGAAGTGTAAATTTAGGTCACACAAGTGCAGTTTGACATAGTTCTCTGATATTCATGGTAACAGTGTGTGATGAGCATGCTCACCCCAAAAGAACCTTTCTAACTGGGTATTTTGTCCCCACTGATATTTCATGTGAATTTTTTTTTAATGGTAAATATGAAGGCCGTGGGGTTTGGTAAATATACAAAGAGCCAGGTTCTAGATTTAAATACTAGCTCCACTAAGCTACTTACTGTCTGTTTCACCTTGAACAAGACAATACATTAGTAGCTTAACTTTTGTTTGGAGAAATATAACAACCAGCAAGACACAAGTTGATAAGTGCATTTGTTAATATAGTTATTTTCTATATTATTTTTCTCTGAAGTATCTGAATAATTGCTTTAATTCATTATTAAAGCTCCTGTCAGCCTTTGCACATGCAAATTTAAACTCCCTTCTGAACGGAGAAAACATATGCAAAAAGAAATGAAAAAGAGAATGGTATAATAGAAAAATAGTACAAAAAATTAAAAAGAAGACAGCACAAGTAAACCTGGTTAGAAATGAAGATATAGACATGTTTTTGAGGGACTGGATCAAGATTCTGATAGGAAGTCTGAGTTACATCTGATGATTAGCAACATATATTTCCTAAGGGTCCTAATGAAAGAAATATTTCTTAAAACTTCATTTTCATTGTTCAGTTTCATTGTTCATTTTCAAAGTTATACCCAGGAATCCCAAAGGTGATCAAACACCCCTTTGTGTTTTGTGGGTAATGGCACCATGACAAAAGTTCCTGACACTGGAATCTTAAGAGGAGAGAACATTTTCATAACACAACTTATACAGTCTTTTTTCACTCCCCATCTAGACCCCATTACCAAAATCATAAATTATCTATGATGCCCAGGCTTCTTAGGCTACGGTTAGGTTCATTTTTGTCATTTTTATTCATATCAAAATGTTCACATCATAGGTGATATTTAAAACTATAGCATAAAAAAAGAAAAGAAATGCTTTCTTGCTCTGTTGGTGAAAGCCAGGGGTTTGCCATAGGGTATCATTAAGTCTAAGTATTTAATAAAATCAGGGGGGATTAGTCATGCTTTTCTTAAGGGGATCTTAAAACACGTGTAAAAAGTTTTTTTTTTTTTCATTTTTTTATCAAGCTGCTTATATTACTAGTCAGATCGTCTTTTGAACTGATTGTGTAAGCCTATTTTTTTTCTTTTTATCATTCTTTTATTTTCTGTCATTGCTTTGTGGGGTTAAATTCACAGATAGCCTCTTAGAATTAGAACTACAACAGATAACATTTTAAAACAGGGATTTCAAAGAGAAAAAAAAGGTCAGCCTGAATAGGCCTAGTTCCACTGCTTCTGTTTCTGAGACCATTAATTCACAGTGCGTGTGTGTGTGCCTGCACACACACACGCACACACACACACATACATGCGCACACACACGTGCACAAGCGCGCGAGATGTTTTTGCTTTGTTTTTTGTCTGCGGTCCCCCTCCCAAGAAAAAGAGCTGCCATACAAACTTAAATATCTAACTCAAGAAATGGGACTAAGTAGGCATTTTCTTTGCAAATGAAGCAGCTCAAAAATAAATGACTGCCTGGAAAGTTCTGAACAAGAAAGGGTATTTTCAATTTGCCTGCGTTTCTTGATGCCTTTGCAGGCTCCAGGGAAGCGGCCTCTGCCGCAGCAGATGGACAGAGCTGGTGGCGGCAGCATGCTCCGTGACAGCACGGTTCTCCCTCCCAGACACTGCCGTTAGTAAATAGATTTACACATTCTCCAATCTCCACACATCTTTCTGCCGAATAATTAAAAGCAGGATGATTAGTTTATTGAGTGGAAGGAGGAACTTTTTTATTGAGGTCCATCCACGATTTTATCAGGGCCAGCACTTTTACGGTTGTCAGGAGGGTGCAGGCATCCAATTTTTCTTATCTGCCTGATTAATACAAACGCTGTTTCAGGACGCATTAATTAACAGATACAAATCTACGTTCTCATGGAAGGATCAATACGGAGAAGAAAAGAGGCATCAATGTGAATTTAGTGCTGATGATGGAGAAGGCACGCTATCGACATTTACGTGCATGGAAACTTTAAAGTTGCAGCGGGCCCCCTTTGTCCCTGTGATTTACAAATTAACAATTTTTCAGCCACACCAATGTCTCACACATTTCTTTGGGCTTTAATTAAGCCAAAGCAATAAAATTTCATTTTTTTGAGGTTAACACTGTCATTTGTTTCTTCCATGCCAGGGGTTCTATGAGTGTGTGTGGTATTTATCCTTTTTCAAAACCTAACTTTGTTTCCCCATTTTTTTCTTCAACAATGAAAAGAAGGGGAAGGGTAAAAAAAAAAAGGCTCTCCTATGGAGGGAAGGGGAGATCATTAGGGGAGTTGAGAAGATGCAAAAGGCACAAAAGGTTTGACAAATTTGTTTGCTTGATATCCCAAAGTCTATTTCAACTAATTTTAAAGGAGGCATTTTAAAATCTTAGGGAAAAAGTCTATTTCTTCTTTAGAACATGTAAATAAACGTCTGGTTTCTATTTTTTTCTTGGGCTGGAAACAGCTAAATCTCAGCATGTTAACCCTTCCTTCCCCCACCTTTATATAATCTAGAAGCAGAGTTCTCCCAACCAAGTGCCTGCTGAAACAACCTTGCCAGGAGCTGGGGGGCCTCACCTGGTCACTGAGGGACCTGTATATAGAATGGAGGTTGTTTCCATTTCAAAGTTTTCTTCTAGCGGCCTTGCAGAAGGATTAGCCCTAGTTTATACATCCAGGATATGGGGGAAAGAACTTTTATCAATAGACATGAGCAAAGTTATAAGAAGCAGAGTGGGCAGATATAAGCAAAAAGGAATGGCTTGGGAAACTGTGTCTAAGGTATTCTCTAAGACTATTACTATATTGGTGTATCCCTATGGGGTCCCAAATGATAATAAGTGCTTGTATGTGCATTCATCCAGCCTTGAGTGGTGTTTTATAGTGTCAAGCTGTAAGTTCGAGGTCCTTGCCATTTGTAACTAAATTTAGTTATTTTTGCAGAGACACTTCCTTCCAAGTGAAATAAAATATGCTTGGTAGTTGTGCTGTTGTTGACTTCATGTTTTGTACATCCTGGGATCTTAATCTCTGGTGGGTGACAAGTTATAGTTTTCAATGTTCTGCTGTATTACTGCTTTTTAAAATACACTGATACAGGGCACATTTTTTTTCCTTCAGCATCTATGGCCCATGCCGTGTGCACGGCTGGCGGCTCTGATCTCTCTTCATCTCTGTCCTGAAGTCCGTAGCATTTAATGTATCTTGGGCACTTTACTAACAAAATGACTCTCTACCTTGACCTGCAGCTAAATAGTGCGTTTATCTGTGAGACAGCATGCTCCAAATAAAACAGTTGGAAATGACATCGGTGGGAAGGACTTGAGAGACAGGTACCCCTGAAGTAACAGGCATGAACAAGGCATGCTTCATGCCACCCTCGTGACTCTCCTCCTAGAAACTTCAGAGGCTGACAATGGGGCCATCGGCTCTTGTCAAATCCCCCCCACCCCCCAGTCTAGCAAACTGACGTACTTTGCAATCAAGTTACAAAAAAGGCTAAGCATTTGAAAGTGTGAAGGGCAAAAAATATCTGACGGCTAGCCTTCAAAAATACACTTTCATTTCAGAAGGCATAAATGTTTATTTCCTGAATCGAGTGTTGACAGAAATAGGCTGCAGAGCAGCCATTTGGATTTAACCCCTGCCAGGCATTTTCTTCTCTGCTGTTTCCCTGAACCAGAGAGCAAGCACTTTAAATCTTCAGGGTGTCCGCTAATATCGGTTCATCATGGCATCGATTTGCCACTCACAGGTTTGGAACTAGAGTTTCTCTGTTCCACAAAAAATTGATGCTTTTCAACAACTAGTGTCACATGCTGGATTTGTAATTATGCTGTAATGACTCACTGAGATCGCGTAGAAAGTTCGTGGAAAGACACTGATGGAGCAGCATAACATAAGCTAGATTCTCCTCTGACACAAATAAACCTAATGCTTACAATTGAGGGCAGGAAAGAGTCATAGTGGCACTAAGATTTCATTTTAATGACTAACGACTGCCCAGATACATAACCCTTGTTATAGACCAAAAAAAAAATTTGTATTTTTAAGTTGGCTGCTCTTTTCACATGAGCAATAAATCATTGAGTCAAAAGGCACAGTGCTGGGGCTCATCATATACATATTGTTTTATTAATATATATTTCAGATAATATATTTGAATATGGTTATTTATATATGTTCATTTATATATCAGGTAATATGTATAAATATGTCTCTGTATAGTTCAGAGACTATATTAATATGCATAATGACCTTTCAGCTCTTTCTCTTTTTTGTCATAAAGATATTTTCATGGACTGAATCTCAGTAGGATCTGAGGTACCTCCAGATGGTCAAAATCCCAAAATGAACACGGTGGTATCTGTCTGGTGTTACCTGATTCAGCCAATCAGTTGACACCAACTTGAAGAAAAATGTTTTCTTTGTACAGGATGATAATTATCTATGAAGTACATTAGGACTTAAGTGTTAGCTATAACACCTCCACTGCTACCCTTTGAAGCTTTACTGTTTTTAGACTGTTCACCAGAGTACAGTCACTCAGAGCCACTCACAGACTCTGGATAAAATGGAAGAATGGCTGGTAATGGACAAGGGGATAATGCCCTTCCTTGTTCATTCAATCATTTCTGTAAGAAATTTGTCTCTTCAGGTCTGTTTTAGGTTTCCTGTGAATGCATAGAGATTTTACAGAACCATTGTCTTAATGTGACAACTTTGCACACTACAAAACCTGAAAGGCACAACTCAGATTCAAATACTGCCTCATATGTGTGGCAGAATAGATCCTTGTCTATAAAATTTAGCCAATGATCTGGATGGTTGTGATAAATCAAAGCAGGGGAGAATAGAATTGAAAAGAAAATAGTCATCAGTCCAAGACAGAACTATGGTTTTTAACTGCGTGTACAGATGCTATCGCTCGGGTGGCTTACAATGTCCTCACTTGTGGGCACAAGCACCCCTGGCCTCTCCCCACCCCTGGCAGCAGGGATATGCTTTTTTTTAAGCAATGAGACCTTGTTTGTTAGAGCAGTTTGCTAGAAATGTCAAAAAGTCTAATTTTTAATATTTAACCATTAATCAACGTTAACTGTTTCCTTTACAATTCTGTTCTCCTCTTCTTTGGTTTATCGCAATCATCCAGATTATTGGCTAACATATAAAGACAATGGTCCACTCCGCCACATACTTATAAGTTAAAGAAGAATATTTCCAAGTAGCAATACAGGAAAATCTCAAAATGATGACAAGAGTGAATGTGTGTGAATGGGTAGTTTTTAACCATTTGTCACCTACTGTGACAAACAGAAGTGGACACAGGGCAGATAGATATAAATCAGAATGCAGAACTTCTCAGCTTGGAGCAGTAAATCCCACCTCCCTACTATGACGAGTAACAACTGAGGGTTTAAATAATTTCCATAGCTTTTTCCAGTCTCCCTCTTCCTTGGTCCCAACACTCCTTCCAGTCTTTCATTTTAGTCATGAGACTGGAGATTGTTGGAAAAGAAGAAGAAAGCAAATATGGGATGAACCACTTTCCAGGAGGGAAAGTTAAGGACCTTCTCCTAAAATCTTTATGCTGTATTAGTTGAAACCTAGAAACTTCTCTTTGGAAAGCTCTCCTTTTTGATGTGACTGAGGTTTATTTGATTGACCAGGAATAAAGAAAGGAAAGCAGTGCCAGATAATACAGGACTCTGAAGATAATCTTACAGAAGGGCATTTCTATTTTATTTTGGGGACTAGGTAAATACTATGTATGGGAAAGCATTGCTTTGAATTTGGAAAAAGAACATGTACATGAATGTATCAGCTTTCCCAATCACGGAGTGAACTTAAAAACTGTACTTTTTTTTTGGGGGGGGGATGGGGGGATAGGGGAGAACCTGAATCTAAGGAAAACCAACCAACCTGGGCTTGACATAGGAGGGGACTGAGTCTTTTCAGGAATTTCTCAGGGAGTCTGCATCAAATTTAGTCTAATACTAACTTTCAAAATTACATTTTTTTAGTTTGACATAGTCTGCAACATGGATGGAGCTAGAAGGAATCATGTTAGCAGAAATAAGTCAGAAAGAAGAGAAATACTGGATGTTCTCACTTATATGGGGGATATAGGGAAAATGAACAAACAAATGTATAAGAAAAATTTAAAACTATCAATAAAACTGAAGCATAGAGCAAGGGGGAAGGGTAAAATTGGGGGCAGAATGGGTGCAAGAGATTAAGATGGTTAATGGGTGATAAGGTGGTAGGAGAACTTCAGAATAGACAATGATGTAAATATATATATAAAAAATTTTAAAAATTACACCTTTTAAATAAAAATCTGCCTCTTCTTCCTCCAGTTATCTCTAGGACTTGGAGGATCTGAAGGGCTGGCATACATTGCCCAAGGTGCTTAAAGAGTTTGTGGAAAACATTTAGTGTCAGACACCCAACTGAAGGATGCATGAGCAAAGACGCCAGTGTGAGGAGCAGTGACCTTCAGATCTAAGTTCTAGTTCTACTTGTGCTACAACCCATGGGGTTAATTTGATTCCTGTTTTGTGTTCAACTATGTTTCTCCAAGAGATATGGATGTTCTCACTTCCAATACCTCTGAGTGTGGCTTTATTTGGAAATAAAGTCCTATAAAGACCCAGTTCAGATGAGGTCACTAGGATTGGTCTTAATCCTACAGGACTACAGCTTCATAATGAGAGGGTAATTTAGAGAGACAGAGATAGGCAAGCATGGAGAAAAAGCAAAGAGATGGTAACAGAGGATGACATTCATAAGGAAAGGATGTTTGTGGTGACCAAATGCTAGGTGAGCATCATGGAACTCATTTCCCCTCATGGACCCAGAATTAAACAATTCTATTGACACACCTGGATGTCAGTCTTTCAGGTCTCAGCATTGTGAGACAATACATTCCTGTTTTTTAAATCATCCAGTTTGGAGACCTTTGGTACAGCAGCTACCATCAACAAACAGAAGTCATGAAGTGCCAGCTGCTGGATAAAAATTACTTTCTCAGTGAGCTGTCATGTTCTCTGGGCTGAGACCGCATCTATCTTGTTGCTTTCTTTGTCCCATGCATTTCTATCAGTGCCTGCCATGTAGCATGTATGCAAGAAAAACCTACCTAATGAGTGAATGTCTGGATAAGTCTGTTTATAGATTTTAAAAATCTAGGAAAGAGGATAGCATTCCAGATATGAGTCCCTCTCCTTTGAAAAACATCTGCAATATATAACAGTATGGTGCCTGGTATTTTTCCATAATTCAACAAATGTTTACTAAGGTACCTATTATGTGTAATAGGTACTAAGGTACCTAATTGTATAAAGGTCTTTGCTTATAAGTGCCTGTGTGATCTGTAGGATTTTCTTTGGAACCACTTAAGCTCTGCTCAAGTCCTACCTAAAATTCTCAGCCTCAGCCAGTTCCTTTTTAATTTGTAATTAAACTTGACATTTTAATCATATGGCCTAACTGTTTTCTCTTATATTTACAAATAACCATTCACAACAGATTCTGTGATAATGTCACAGTGACTTTTTTATTATTTATAAGTATCTATAATTAATATCTCTATTTTGTTCTACATGTATAATTATTTTGACAAGGTGTAAATTTATTTTCTGTAGCCAGGATATTAAATCTCTGAAATCCTAACATAATCAAGTCAGGGGGAAAAATGTCCATTGTTTTCTTCCATGCAGGAACACACATTTGTATGTATGCTACTTTTTAAAAATAAATTCTTAAGTAATTCCAAATCTAGATTTTGTAATGCCAAAGTAGAAACTATTGATGAAGGCACATTGCATACTTTACAAAAACATGGCAACCATATTGAGAAATCCTGGGTTATGATCAGTATGGGTTTTTTCTCCACCTGAATCCAAACTAGCAGAGAGAAGGCAAGACAATACAAATGCATTGTAAGC
This sequence comes from Uropsilus gracilis, assembly GCA_004024945.1. NCBI lineage: Eukaryota > Metazoa > Chordata > Mammalia > Eulipotyphla > Talpidae > Uropsilus > Uropsilus gracilis. The sequence goes on from PVHY01016450.1 coordinate 30,167, forward strand.
CCTTTCCATCTCAGTCTACTTTAGGAGAGTGTGTCCTCAGTAAGTCAACACTCACTTGTCAGAAATATGCACGACACACAGCTATGGAACAGTACTGAGGGAATGAGGTGCCGTCACAATTTAAGCCAGCAAATTAGATACTCACAGACAAGCAACTACAGTTCCTATCCATTATGACCTTTCACTGTACCTGAACAAGTAGGTACTGTCATTTCAATGACACTAGACATGTTTTAGGTTTAGCAAACTGGTTTGTAAATCCATCCCTAAGTAATAATTTTGAAGGGGAACCAGTGCCACTCACTGTTGAGCAAGCACAAGGTGAATCCTTTGCTAATATGCTGGGTGAGCTAAAAGGACTTCCTGTAAAGCTAAAGTCAGGCAGGAGTAGGGGACCATCAAGCCAAGGGTCAAGAGCATCCTTAATAGATCAGGTAGTAATTCACATATCTAAGAATGAACTCTTTCTTCTGCTTATTATATATACTTGGCTGAGTGTTTGGACATAAGAACAAATTGTATCTGTTGCCACATAATTTTTCACTTAAAATAGAGATCTAGGAGACACACAAGAAGATGGATATTGCTAATATCATCTTTAGAAACAAGTATCTGCATTTTCAACACCCAAAGTTTTAATAAGCTAACCAGTAAGTTAATAAACTAACTGGTAAAGCAAGCCATTGGTTAAGTTTACCAAGTCCTAGATGGAATGCAAATTCTGTTCAGAACTGTTGAAGTAATAGTTCCAACTGTATATAGCTTTCAATATTTGATAGTTCAGTGTTTCTCATCAAAATATATTTTTTAATTAAAAATGAAGTTTTGTGTATTCTTTTTTTGTCCACAGAAGAGATTCTATAACTTTTTTTTCTTTTCAAATGAACTGGTGCTCTTGGGAAAATTCTGACATTAAAGGAAATCTATAAAAAGCCAGCTAGCCATAGCTGCTTTGGATCTTTTATATGTGACTCAACATTCTGATATTGAAAAGTCTAAAAGCACATATGACATACTGGATAAATTAGGAACACACTACAGTAGGAAAAATACATAAAAATAAAACAATTAGAAGGTAAAGAGAAATGCTTGAATTGTCCCAGTCTAATTTGGGATCATATAACTAAGAAAGGAAGAATTCAAAATGTTGACTTGCATCAATGAAGGCTGACATGCTGGCTTTTAGGACAAGTATCATGTCAAAAGAGTCTTTTGTTAGTGCATTTGTAAAGGCCACACATGAAGTGTGTGCATATGTGAAGGCACAGGGTGACATCAGCATTCTAAAAACCTGGGTCATTTCATCTGAGCTCACTTAAATTTTTCAAAATTTTCTTTCAGTTAGCTACCAATAACAAAATAGACTTGTGACCATCTGTCATTTTACTGAGATGGGCGAGAATTTGTTCTATAAGGAATCTCCAAGATAAAAGCACTTATCACTTCCATGTTCATTTCAAATAATAGGGCTTCAAGTGTTTTCAATTTTATCTAATTGGTGCCTTGATAGAGAAACATGCATTCCAACAGACACACTAAATATGGGAGAGGTGGTGTTTGCGGAGTTACATCACTATCTCCCCTCTTCTCATTTTAATAGTTATAAGTAAAGCAGAAGCAAATGAAAATTTCTCAGGAACATCTTCCTCTACTTCCCCAAAAGAAAAAGACACTATCACTCAGTGTCTCTGACAGATGTCCTCAAAGGAGGGGGGGGGGCGGGGGCGGGTAAGGGGACCAGGAGGTCTTCTACGTAAACGCAAGTTAAAGAAAGGATTTACAGCACAGGCCATTAAAAAAAGTGTCATATGTATTCATGAAAGAACTCAGAAGAAATATGTTATCCATGAGATGCATGCCTCAGATATGAAATTATAGCATGCTGACCCTGAAACTCCACTGTCAAACAATATTAGAAACCCTCACTGTTTATGCTTAAAGACCCGGGCATAATTTCTGCTCTGGCCGGCATGGAAAAATAGCTTCCTTGAATTTTTAGCGCACAGAGTTCAGTTTCAAGTCAGGCTCCCACACTGTTTTTCTCCATGGCTAATGAAGATCTGTTGACGAATATTTACTCCCAAGTTCACGGCTGGGGTTTGCTGGCTCAAGCAGAGCTAAGCCATTACGGCTTGGCTTACGTTCCACTGGGGAGGCTACCAGTTATCTTCTCCTTGACAGTAGAGGCAACCCCGCCGATTCCACTTCACCTCCCCCCTCTTCTTCCTCCCTGGACTGCCCCAATTCGTATAGCTAGCCAAGTTCAAATGAAACAGCAACTGAAAACACAAGCCTGGGACATGCTCAACCTTACGAATGCAGAGTCGTTTTCAGGAGTAAAAGTCTTGCCTATTTACCACGGCAAAATAGCAGACAAACCAAACCTCTGTCTCTTACAATGACTCTTTCTGAGCTACTGCTCCATTCTAAAGTAGAATGGGGGCACGGGGGTGGGGGGACGATGTAGCTGCCGTGTAAAGCACTCACGCTGTAATTCCTCTCTTCCACGAATGAACAGGGGCGGGGCACCCACAGCAGAGGCATATGGTCTCCAGTTTTCATCTATTGGAAATTACGTCTTTGTAGCTCACCCCTCCCTCTGTGCTGTGACCTATCCCTTTCATGTCCAACAGATTCAGGAAATCCTGGAAATCCCCATATTGGGTCAACTGAAGGAAATGGGCAAAGAGAAATCCCAGGGTTACTGCTCATGGATGCTGGAAGTTGCGCTTTTGCCTAACTGGATTGGATTTGGAAACTACCTCTGCAGGCAGACTCTCAGTCTGCAATAGTCCAAAATGAAGGGGGGGGGGAAGGGGGCAGGAAAAAAGCTGCCTGATTCTAATACACCTAATTAGCCATCGGCAGACTCTTAATTGCATACATTAGGATGATTCCATAGTGGAGATTAATTCTAAATATACCCAAGCAGCTGGTTAAGATGCCATGGATTACAGTGTGGACTGTACTTTTCCACTTAATTAGATATCAAAATTAAGCAGCAACAAGCATTTTGACATAACGGGGATCAAGCCGCTGCTTGGTATCCCAGAGCTGCACTAAAGTGACCGCTAAACAGAGCCGCACAGATGGAGAGATATTAAATGCCGCACTGGAAAGTAATTTCAAATAATAAAATATCAATATTTACATTTTAATTACCCCTACTGAGAGCCGCTCTGTCATTTTCACTATTGCCGACGCAGCAAGGGGTAGAGCAATGACATTGCGGCTCCGGCTGCAATGTCTATTTTGTTTCCATTAAAGAATGACAAGTGTTTTAGAGGCAGTGACACTCGGTGTGTGAACAAGAATGACAGCAGATCAGAAAATTCCTATTAAGGGACTAAATGCCTCCACAAGAGAATTTACTCCAAGCAGCAGCTCCTCCTTGAAGCGCATAATCCTTTCCAAATTTTCAGCGGAAAGTTTATTATCGGGGATGCCCAAGGGAAGTTCGAGTCTCCCATGAAATATTTAGATCAGTAAAATATTATATGGTGATTGTCAATTTAAAAACAATAATACTCAA
>PVHY01016451.1:0-33681 GCA_004024945.1 Uropsilus gracilis
GAGGGAGAGAAACATGTGAAGATTCCTGGGGGATTGGGGTGGCTCATCTTCCTCCCAGCCCTCCAGCCCCAGGCCTACCCTGCCCTGCCCTACCCTGACTGATGTGTCTGTAACTGCTAGAACCAATAAAGAACCCATGCAGATTGGTGAGCCTCATACTTGCCCCAATGTTGCTGAGACTGGCTACATTGCAATCAGCAAGACAAATGTCATGAAACCAACAATACTGGAAAAGGAGCAGGTCATATCCTTCTGAGGACAGAAAAGAAGAGGGAAATACTCATTAGAGACTCCAGAAAGCAAGACAGGGAGGACTGGTTTTCCAAGCATAAATTTTGGGCATTAGCAGCACCACACTAAAGCATTTAAAAAGCCTATTTATGGGCAGGGTGTGGTGGTGTGTGCCTTTTATCCCAGCCTAGGAAGGGAGGCTGAGACTATGAATTGCTTGAGTTGCTTGAGTCCGTGGGTTTGAGACGGTCTCGCAACACAGCGAGACCTAGTCTCAAAAAATAGCTGGGTATGGTGGCATGTACCTGTAATCCCAGCTACCTGGGAGGCTGAGACTTGGAATCACTTGAGTCCATGGTACCCCAGGTAACATAGCGAGTCCTAGTCTCAAAAAAAAAAAAGCCTATTTATGAGATTCAAAATCATATTTATTCATGCTTATTCTTTAATGTTACATATTTTCCTTAAAAATTATAAAAAGTATCCTTGTGATTGACTATAGAAACCTCCCCACTTTTCACTAAGAAATAACTTAAAATTTCTCACTAGATGACCAGTATTAATAATTTCTTAATGAAAACAGAAAACTGACCTAAAAAAAATATGTTATCTCAGGCAATAGAATTGCAAATAGGATAGCAATGAATTATTAACGAATGAACCCTCTAATCCTTAAAGGGATTTAACATTAGCCAGACTTTATCAAACTGCTTTCCGGCAGGCGCTGTACTGGGGAAGGTGACTGGGCGGGGGTTGACTGCATTTTCAATTCAATTCAATTTCATTTTCAATTCGTTCTGTTTTGAGGCTACTGTTACATGGAAACAGTTGTTTTGATAGTTTTCCTTTTTTGAGAAGCCAGTCATTCCCAGTCAGAAAGTTGCAGGAGCCTCCAAGTCACTTAATGCCCTGGGACACTGTGCAAGAGAACTGTATTCTGGAGAGTTAGACTTCCTCTGAAGTGTCCCTTGGGGTTCCCCATCCCTCCAACGGGCTGAGTGGGTTCTGAATCCCAAACACATCAGCCCTGTGACATGGGAACATGCATGTGAACACAGGTGGCACCCCTGTAGGGGTAGGGGTGTCCCTGTGCTCAGGAGAAGTCCCGCTCAGGCAAGGTGGGTGCAGTGGACTGAATGGTGTCCGCCCCAAATCCAGATGCTGAAGTTCTAAGCCCCAATGTGATGGTATTTGAAGAGGGAGGCTTGGGGAAGTAATTAGGCTTCCATGATGTCACAAGGGTGGGCCTGTGGTGGGATCAGGGTCCTCCTTAGAAGAGGAGGAGAGTCTAGAACTCTCTTACCTGCTACACCAAGACAGGTAGGGGCAGGTAGGGGCCTCACCAGAACTGCTTCTGCTGGTGATTTGTTCTTGCATTCCCTGGACTGTGAGCAGTTTATGCTGCTGATTTGTTTTAAGATCTAGATCTTGTTATGTTGTCCAGGGTTGTCTCAAGTGATCACTAGCCTGTGGACTCAAGTGATCCCTAGCCTGAGCCTCCCAGGTAGCTGGGATTACAGGCACATGCCACCACACCCGCCTTATGCTGCTGCCTGAGGGGGGAGAGGAACTCCAGTAGTGAACCTCTTGGTGAACCTCAAGTGCTATCAACTGTCCTCTGGCTTCCTTGTTGTGCTTCCTGCTGGCAGTCCAGGAAGACCAGGGGAAGCCCGGGCCCCCTGATAGGTGTCTGCTGAAAACCCAGCCTGCCATTTGCTTGGAAAGCCTTTACTGATGTGGCGGCTCTTCCCGAGCGAAGATGGGAGGCAGCCATGTTAGCCAGGAAGTAACAGGATCCTTTAACAGCATCTTGTCTGCTTCTAAAGTGAAGTGGTTTTTAAAAGTTGGCATTTGTAATCTGGGACTCACCCTCTTCTCTCATGTAGCTTGCAAACCACCCTATTCTGTTGGCTGGGTAAGCAGAAAGGAGCTTCCTTCAAAGGGTGTAGGCAAGCTCTTTGGAATCATTGGCCACCAGGAGGTTGGCCTGGGACATGAGCAATGGAGAGGGAAGGGAGATAGACAGGGTGCGCCATGGAAGCGGCTCCTGAGAAGGCGGGGGCAGGCACATGGCAGAAGGAAGAATAAGAGGTTGAGAGAGGGAAGGTAAACCTTTCGGGGAGTAGGGGGTGCTACCAGATCTTCTGGAATCTCAGGGGCCAGGGAACCTCCTGTGGACACTGCTGCTGGTTTGGACTGGAATCCATGCAGGCAGTGAAGGGGAGCCCAGGGAGCCCACATGAACTGGAAACCAAGTATTCCACCATAGGGAGAAGAAACCAGGCCAGGCTGCCTTGGCTCACCTGCCCATCTGTATAAAGCAGAGCTTTACCCAAGGCAGGCGGGGAGGAGGTAATGTCGTGAGAAGCTAAGCCTTTATCACAGCTGCTTTCACAGCAACAAGTATTTGCCTACTTGAGCACAGGAAGGGGAAGTTGGGAACAAAGCCAGAGTCCCTTCCGAGGAGGCTGAGATTCTGGTTTATTGACCTTTCCTGATAGTAGGAGGGACGGGACCTCTCCATCCTCCCAGCCACTGTCTGATAAGGCCTGGGGCCACTTCCCAGGTGAACCTGAAAATGTTCCTTTCCTTGTGTTTCTAGCCTAGACCTGCCAGGACTGGCCCCTACAGAAAGGTTGGTTCAAAGGCTTCCAAGGAACTTCCCTGTGCAGGTTCACTGTCTAATGGGACTGGGAACTATGCCCGTGAAACCCACTCTTTTGGACATGAGTGAGGTAAGAGACTCCCAGCATGCAGCTGACAAGGGATCCATGACTTCTGCTGCTAAGAGCAACAACTAAAGTATAAAGGATCCTCCCTCAGGGCCTTGTGGATGACAGGCCCTGGAGCAGTGCTAAGTGATACATGAGGGCTGGTGATGGATGTAATGACCCAATCCAAGGAACAGACTGGGGGTTAAGACAGGTGTAGGCTGTCCATAGGGTCTCAGCACAGTTGTCACTGGCAGGTCACACTGAGACTGGGTTTGGGTGTTGTGTCTCCAGGCTTAAGGAACTCAAGGCCACATTCCAGTCCTGGTGGAGCCAGGGTGAGGGTCTGGCCTAGGAGAGTAAGAAGTAAACTTCTTCCTCCACCATAGCTTTCCATTACTTCCCCTTCCAGTTCTTCTCTCTCTGCTGGAGATGCTTCCCTAATATTCCCATTTGACTAGATAACTCTCCTGCTCAGAGCCTTTTGATGGGCATTGTAAGACAAAAGACGTCCATTCGTTTATTCATTGGCACTTACTGAAGCCTGGGGGTGGTGCCAGGTACACTGGTAGGAAGAAGAACATCAAGGACCCCACAGGCTACTTAGCACAGAGGGTAGTGGCACCACAGGAAAGGAAGAAGCATCATTCAGGTTCCTCCTGCAGTATCCAAGGGCCAACTTGCCATTCACAGATGTCTCTTGCTTCCTTCCAGCTTTCAACCCAGGGCTTACTCTATCCTCTTTTCTGTGACTTCTCCATCACTCTTCAAGTCTGAATTCTCCTCATAACAGTGGAAGTGGAAACTTACTGCCTCTTCACTGTCCATTTCAGGTACAACGTCTTTTCTGACTCCTCCAAAGTCTGGTTCTGAGTTAATACTCAGTAGTTGTCAATCCCCTCCCCACTGAAGATCTTTCTTAATGTGCTCTTTCCCAGGCAGAACTTACCTGTCATTTTTCTAGGAGAGATACTTTGTCTAATCTGATGTCCTCACAATGGCAGCACAAAGGTTCATATGGTGCTGGGATCTAGGGGTGAATGGGGTTAGAAGAGAATGAAATGGAAGGACTCAGAATATAAGGCTCTGCCGTGGAGTTGGAGTGTCTAGGAGCCTCAGTCCTGGGTTGGTTCTGTGTGGAGAGCAGGCAGCCTAGCTGGGGCTACCTGAGAATGAGTGTGGATGACTCCCCTGGAATGCCATCAGGTGTCAAGGATGACACCCAGCAGCTGAAGTTTCAGACCCGGGAGAGTTAATGGTTACTTCAGGTGAGGCATCATGTCTGGACCAACGCCTTGGAAATTTGAAGAAATTATTATAAAAAAGAATAAAAGCACCATCAGTCATGGTGGCGTGTGCCTTTAAGCACAAGCCTATGGAGCATGACTGGGACTGGAAATCGCTTGAGTCTGCGGGACCCGCTCAGGCAACATAGTGAGACCTAGTCTCAAAAAATAGCTGGGCATGGTGGTGCACACCTGTAATCCCAGCTACCTGGGAAGCTGAGGCTGGGGATTGCTTGAGTCTGTGGGGTATCCTGGGCAACGTGAGCCTGCGGTTCCCCAGGGAAAAATAGCAAGACCTAGTCTCAAAAAAAAAAAAGAAAAAGAAAGTCAAAAGAGAAAAGCATACCTAGGAAAGCAAGATTGACTCTGCATGTCTGAGGTATAATCTGATGTGGGCTCGTCAGAAGAGAGGATTTGCATATGATTTCTGTTAAATGGGGGTGGGGACATCAGGATGTTTTGGAGGTTCCACAACCTTTTTGGTTCAATTTTATGAAGCCTATAAATACATGCATAAAGTTTCGCTTGGCTTGCAGTTTGACAGAATGAAAAGCGGTTCATTTCTCTGCCTTTAGAAGCACTGACCCCACTTCCCTTTGTAGCACTCCTACAATCCGGAGGGAAAGGGATAGGCTTGTAGGGACTTAACCAGCTCCCTGGACACTTGCAGGAGCTCTAGACCCCCATATCTGTGACGCTGAGCTGGCCGGCACCCACCAGCCACCGCCCATCTCCCAAACAGAAAGTTCACTGCAGGCAGAGAGATGGTCTCCTTCCAAATCCAGCAGCAGATATTTTATTTTCCCTTTTTAGGTTTCTCAGGCTCTACACCCTTAACTTCAGGACTTCATTTTTCTCCTCAGATGCTGGCAGCCCTGCCTTCTTTCGCAGCACTGTCCTTCCAGCTGAGAAGCAGCACAAAAGCTGTGGGGAGTTCGAGGCCTGTTTCTCTGATAAGGGGCCCATGGGCAGGTCAGGATGTGCTCAGTTGCCTGCAAGGCCTCTCCCGCCAGAGACAAAGCCAGGGGCCCTGAGGTGAAGGCTGGCAGAAGTGGAACACACATCCCAGCTGACACAACAATCTCCAGGCCCAGAGGCCTTGGTGCCCACAGTCCTCCTTCTTGCCAAAGCCAACTTAGTGCACGCTTGCCTCTTTATCTAGCCAGAAGGTGCCTGGGTAGCAGGATGTCTGACCAAGGAGTCAGCCATCAGCATAAAGCCACGCACTGCGCCTCTGCCTGCCTTCTTGGCATATGTGGGTTTCATTTTGATTCCTGTTGTTAATTCTTTGTTTTGAGACTAGGTCTCACTATGTTGCCCAGGGTAGTCCTCATCTTGTGGACTTAAGTGATCCCCAGCCTTAGCCTCCCAGGCAGCTGGGATTAGAGGTGCCCGCCATCGCATCTGGATGCTTTTTCAAGACCAGGTCTTGCTATGTTGCCCGAGGTAGCCTTGAACCCACAAACTCAAGCAATCCCTCGCTTCTTGCCTCCCAGTGATTGGATCATAGGTGTACAACACCACGCCCGGCTCCTGTTGTTAATTCTTCCTGGAGGATGTTTGACAAGAGATGGACCAGCTCATGGCCACTACCCTGGAGAAGGCGCTGACATTTATTCCCTGGCCTGAATCTCCATCCCCTTTCCTTCTCTGTCTACATATGTAACTCCAACCTTCCCACTGTGCTGGCTAAGCACTGGGTGAAGATCAAGGGAAGGGGCACATCTGGCCTGTGCTGGAGCAGCTGGTTATTGGCGGCTGGGTCCCTGGGTCACACTGGCCATTCTGGCCCTTCCCCCCCCCCACTCCACTTGGTGGCCAGCGACAGTGTGGGAGAAGAGATAGACAGGTGGACAGTGTCAAATGCCCAGGTCCTAGTTCCATGTCGGGCTTGTGTAGCTGAAACTGGGTAGCAAAACGGGATGCTTAACCAAACTTACAAAGAAGAGGCACTGGCCTTTTAAATCCAGCCACACACTAGGTTCATCCCAACCTGCTAATGCAGTTGCAAGGCCACATAAACCTTAAGAGGGAGGCAAAAACAAATTTACTTATTAAAAGGCAAGTTAGACAAGAGTCACTGAGGGGTACAAGGGAACCCCTTTAGTAATCTTACCCACCCGTCCAGTGTCTAGCCCAACACTGCACATGGGTGCTCAGCCATGTGCATCCACAAAATGGCAGCTGCCCCACCTTAAGCCAGATGAAGGAGCCAAGATGGTGCCACCACTCCTTCAAAGGCACAGCTCCACGCCCTTCAAGCTGGAAGAAGCCAAGATGGTGTAGATGCTGCACAATTTCACCACAGTCCCTCTAACATAGCCACGATGAATGGCGTATGTGCACATGTGTGTGTGTTTGTATGTGTTGAGAGTTATTGCAGAGGTTCCTTCTCTCTCTGACACATCTGCAGGGGACAGTCCAGACTAGTCTGAGTTCTTCCAGAACCGAGGGACTCTGAGCACCTTAGGATCCTGGGACCCCATACATCCTATGACATTGTCACTGGTCCTGCCCATGTCTGCCGAGACCTGGGTAGGGAACCTGGAAGGTCTCCACTCCACGAATACACCTTTGGGGTCTTCCGTAGAGTCTTTTCTTTTCTCCTATGTGGACAGAAGTTTGGACTAAAAAAATCTATTTAGTAAATGTTGCAGAACATTTTCTATGTGCCAGCCTGCTGGGATATGCTAGGGACTCCAAGTAAACAAGACATAGTCCAGGCTCCTGAGGGCCCTGGGGCAGTTGTGGGTGTGGGGCAAGCTGCCTTATAATGGTGAGGAGGAGGCAACTGTTCAGTGCCAGGGGGTGGGGGAGGCTCCATGGAGGTGACATTGACATTGATAAGCGAGAGCCTGGAAATCCCCGGTTCCTTCTAGTCTTGTCAGTTCTTGAAGATGTTGCCACATGAGTTCTGTCTTGTTTCTGCACTGGGCTTTGCTGGATAAGCTGGATAAGCCCTCCATGTGGGGATCTGTGGACTCAGGCCTGTGTGGAGGTAGCGTCGTGGCAGAGGGCTGTCTCACAGGCCTGGCAGGGAAGGGCCAAGTGACCGCCCTAAACAACTCAGGTTGATGCTCCAGTCTGAAGAGACTCAGAAAGTACTGCCTTTGCCACCAGTGTGTCCCTTGTGTCCCTGAGCAAGGCCACATTTGTTTATGAATAGCTCGTCAGACCCCTGTGAGCTGGTGAGCAGAGGAACTGGAGATACAGTTACAGACACATCCTTGACTCGTGAGGCCGCACCCCAGCCCAAGGAGAGAAGCTGCTTCCCAGTCAGATTTCTTGGAGAGAGATGGTTTGGTAGGAGATCATGAACTTTGTGGGCATCTGTGCACAGTCAATGAAGAAGGTATGTTAGGTGAACGGATGATCATGTATCACAGCTGGCAAAGCCCTGACGAGGTATACCAAGTGGGGGAAGGCATGCCCTGTGTCTAGTTCCACAGACCCAACAGCTGGGAAACATTTCTTTTTTTCTATTTGATTACACACACACACACACATTTTACATCATTATATTCCCCAGGATTCTCCTACTACCTTGTCCCCCTGTGAACCACCATTTTAATCTTTTGTGCCCATCCCTTCCTTGATTTTACCCCTTCCCCCTCTCTTGCTCTATGCTTCAGTTCCATTGACAGTTTTAAATTTTACTTGTCCTTTTGTTTGTTTTCCCTATGTCCCACATATAAGTGAGGTCATTCTATATTTCTCCTTTTCTTTCTGGCTTATTTCTGGTCCATCCATGTTATCACATATTCCTCAAATTTGTCATTTTTTAACTGCTGAGTAATATTCCCTTGTGCACATATACCACAACTTTCTGATCCGTTCATCTGTTTTGGGGCATTTAGGTTGTTTCCATATCCTGACTATTGTAAATAGTGCTGCAATAGACATCTGAGCACAGGTGTCCTTTTGATGGGAAATATTCCTTGTCTTAGACAGGGGGAGGAAGGCAGCCTAGTTTCTCAGGCTGACTGAAGACAGAATGAAGAGGCACCTTTGGGGGAAACACTTATTCTCCACAGTGTCAGGTGCTGCGGATCCTGAGATAAGTAACAATTAGCCTGGAGCTCGGGTAGTGGGTGGATGAGACAGACATGCCCCTCAGCCACCCAGCTCATGTGTGTTACCTGCCTGGGCCTCTCAAGGCTACAAGCCACCCAGGTGCCACTGCCCTCTCCTATGGCATATACCTTCTCAGATTTGGATGTAGGGACAGACCTCAGGTAAGGGGCACGCAGAGTCTCACTTGGACTATCTCCCCTGTCACCTGGCATATACCTTCTCAGATCTGGATGCAGGGACAGACCTCAGGTAAGGGGCACCCAGAGTTTCACTTGGACTGTCTCCATCCTGCCCTGTCTCTGTGTCTGTAGCTGTTACCGCCTCTGCCTCACTAGCAGGGTGTGACCTTGTGACCTGTGTCTCATCTTTCTTGTGATCACTGCATTCCCAACTGCCTGGCAGGTAGCAGGGGGGCAAGAAATAAATTTCAATAAACTCAATAAGCACAGGCCAGCATAAAATTACAGTTGGTGATGAGTGCCAGGAAGAAAATAAGCAGGTTCACTGAGAGAGAGAGAATGTGAGGGGAGACAGACTGGGGTGAGCTTGCAAGGGACAGCTGAGCTAATTCCAGAAGGCCAAGGAGAAGAGAGTCCTTTGGAACTGGAAGGGTGAACTTGAGGGTGTTTCAGGCAGAAAAACAGCTGGGTCAGCACTCTGAAAGAAGTCTCTGGCTTGCAGGGGAGCGTGAAGGAGGGAGTGACTCACTGTCAACACAGGGAGGAGGGGCTGGGTGGGGAGGTCTCTTTAGAGGCAGTACTGGAACTGGCCCCTGAAGGAACCAAAATGTCTTACTTTTCCAGAGAAGTAGAAAAGAATGGCAGATTCTGATAGGAATTCTTCTGGTAGGAAGAATGGCGGATGCAAAGCCTGATAGCTGATGAGGTCGACTTCTAAAGGCAAACAGCCTGTGTGGTGTGAGGGATGCAGGAGAGTGGGGAAAAGTTGGAGGGGTCCTTTGAGAGACTCCCCATCTGGGTGAGGTTCCTCTTGTCAGGTTGGTGGGATGAGTTGGTGATGAGGCTGGCGCAAGTTTGCAGGTCTTGCTCCCTTGTGCTTATCACTAGTGACCCCTGGGCACTGTCTTCCTTAGTTCCCATTAGTAAAACTAGGGGGTGCTTGATGGGCTCTGTGCTCCTGTCAGTTCTGCTCTTCTCTGATTCTTGCACAGTGGAATGATGATGGGAAATAGAAAAGGCCAGGTAGGAGCTTAATGAAAATTTCCCCCTACCTCTATGGGTGTTCTTGAGTGGTTGAGCAATCAGATTCATATCAGAAGAATCAGTAGGAGAAAAAACAAATCTAACTACATATGTAGGGACAATCTACCTAGATGTAGATAAAGATTCTAAAGTAAACAGGACAAAATGACAGTCCAGAACCTGAGCTAATGGATGGGCTGGGGGCCTGGGGCTTCAAGGAGGGGGCTTCACATGACATTGTGAGGGTGACTCATGTGAAAAGGACCAGATGCTCTGTAACTAGCCCTGCCGGATGGGTAGGTTTTGCTGATAGAAAAGTTATTTCTGGTCAAAACTTTAACTCTGGATAATCCCTCCAAACTTTATTCTTTTAAGTAGTTAAGGGAGTGGTGACAGATTCCCATGAAACTGTAGGGCCTGAATTGCCCTCAACTTGAAATAACCCACATGCCAAGTGACCTGTTTTGGGAAGGCCTGTCTGAAACGCGTAGGGAGGCTGGTCCTTTATCCTCAGTCTCCAGTAAAATCTATGCTGCTGGCTTGTGCCTGAAGGGGTTAAAACAGTGAGCTCCTGACTGAGGCTGTTCATCCTCTGGACCAGTCTTGATGGCAGTCATCTGAGACAGGGCAATGGATGAATGCTGGACAGCCTGCAACATGTGGGAATCTGGGGGTTTTGCCAGCCTTGGTTTACCTGGCACCATTTCTGATGGTTGAGGAGAGGAAACATGTTAGGTCCTGCCGACTAATGGAATGTGTCACCGTTCCGGAAATGGGCTCACCTGAGCTGAAATATATTTGGTAGGTGATGAAAGAGATTACCTAGGTCAGGTTAAGAATAGACTGGTGAAAGGCAATGAGGGATTGTCACTTTAAATAATATATAACCTTTGCTAGAGGAAATGTGCAAATGTGAGCTCTTGAGTGCACGCATCGCACAGGCTGTTAGGATGGCTGATTGCCCCGGAACAAAGTGTGCAGTGGCCAGGTAACTTGCACAGGCTAGTCATAAAGCCCAGTCAATCAAGTCCGGTCTCTTTAGGACTGTTGCAAAGGCTTGTGCAGGCTGTCCAGTGCGCAACCCATGTAAACCATAGATGGAGACCAGGCTATTCTACAGGCAATTTCTTCTACAGGCAATTTCTTCTACAGGGTTTACTTAGTTACTGTTTTTTGCTGGGTATAAACCAGGATAGGTGAATAAAGAGTGAAGCACTACAAACCCCAGTCTTCAAACGAAGAAAGACAGACAGACAGACAGATGGACCTCCTAAAGAACAAGAGAGTAAATACTTTGACAGATGACCCAGGAGGGATGTGTGGGAGGATAGGAAAGAAACCCTTCACCTAGATTTGGTGGGAGAGGGGCTGAGAAAGAGGAGGGCTGGGCCAGGAAAGCATTGTCTCTTGGCGCAGAGAACGGTTAAGTTCTTTTAAATTCTTTTCAGCTGTGCTCCAGTCCTACTCACATCCCATCTACAGTCATCTGCTCTATTGGCTGGGCTATCGAAGGGTACATTATGCTCCTGTCCTTTAAATTCCAGTCCTGAGACACCATTTCTTCTAACACTGTGGGCTGACTAGACACGAGTCTCTGTGCCTGGAAGGGAATGCCTGTCCCTGCAGATGTGCGTGAGGATGAGCATGTGGGACCAAGAGTAGGTCCCAGTGGCTTGATTGTGTCCTGGGGGCCCAGTCCAGCTGTGGTCAGAGGGGCGACTCCAATGCCCAAGTCCACTTGTCCAGGATTTGAACCTTGCCCTCTTTACAGTGGTAAGCGTTGTTTAAACAAAGTGTCAAGATGTTTTTCAAACCATGAAAATACAATGCAGGAGCACATTTCTTATCCAGAGAGCACTGGTCTCGTCACCAAGCAAGACTCCCACAAGTAAGCGGAAGGCTTCCTGGGAGCAGCTGTTCTTATCTCGGGACAGTGAAGGACATCTGCCCACACAGGGGGGTCCCTAAGCCTCGGTCTCTAATGTGTTTACTCTTCACTCACAGCCCAGTACTGGCCAGTGTGTCTCTGTTGGAGACCTGCCTTCTTTCAGAGACGCGTCTGCCATCACCCCAATGCCCCCTCCTATCTCATGTCCAGTCCTCTCTCCAGCCTTCACGTTGACACAGCTCCAGCCTCCACTCCTGATGGCCTCTTCTTTCTCTTCTAGTGACAGTGGTAGTCTTTCAGCTGACCCCTTCCCCTTGCCAACCTACCCTCCGTGCCTCAGCCTGTGAACCTGGTCTGCTTTCCTAGATCATGCAATCGTTCTTCATTAGCTTCAGAATAAAGTCCACTTTTCAGATCACTTCCAGGATCTCCCACATACTGCGCTCTCTTGTGCTCTTGACTCTTCCCCTATAATCTCTTCTCTGCAACGGAGAACCACTTGCCGTCGTCAGGAGTGAGGCAGCACTTGTGTCTCTCCAGCTTTGCACGCGCTTTCCTCATGCCTCACACTTGTCCCACACAGCCAGTGCCCTCATTGATTTGGAGAGGACTTCTTGGGAAGCTGTTTCCATTCTTGGTGCAGGTGGGTGAGATGTTCTGGCTGGTCATGGACTTGTTGGGATGTCCCTGTAGGGCGTGTAGGGTGAATGAGTTCAGGCCTTTTGCACCCCCCACTGCCTTTACCTTTATGGCCAGTGCCGATGGCCTTGCATGTCCATGATTGTGAAGACCTGGGCCCTTAGAGCTCAAGGCATGGGAGGTGTGTATAAATACAGAAGCTGTGCTGGGCCGAAGGGTAAAGGGCAGTGTTGCAGAGAGGTCTCAGGTCACTGTCTCCCTGCCTGGTCTTTCTTCTGAGTCAACACTAAATGCCTGTAAGATCCACCAGAATCTCCAAAATCATCTTTTCATCTGCAAGAACCTACCTGGCTTGGGATGGTTGCAAAATGGCACTTATTTCAGAAAACTAAGACTCTTCTCTAGGGCTTTCATGAACATAGAACTTGCTAGGTGGGTGTGGTGGCACATGCCTTTAATCCCAGCCTTGGGAGGCTGAGGCTAGGAAACGCTTGAGTCCGTGGCTTCAAGACTACCCCGGGCAACATAGTGAGACCCAGTCTCAAAAAAATAGCTGGGTGTGGTGGTGCATGCCTGTAATCCCAGCCTTGGGAGGTTGAGGCTAGGGATCACTTTAGTGGCAACATAGCGAGACCTAGTCTCTAAAAACAAACAAACAAACAAACAAGCAAACAAACAAACAAACAAACAAAATGTAGAAACTGCTTGAGGGAATGGCAGGCTTTTATATCAAATGCATAGAGTGAAGCATGCAGATGACAATCCATCAATACATTCATAACTTATTGTTGAATGAGAATTTCAAGGGAAATGAGAATAAATTTCTTGGGTGGGGCACTTGACATCAAATATACTGTTAGTTAGGGCTGTGTTTAGCTGAATGTGATGGTAAAACTAAAGTAATGACTTAGGAGAGAAATGTGTTTCTTATTCAATTGTCCCACCCATTATCTGTGACTTAAAAGCGGTGACATACTGTGATGTTGACAGAGGAGTCATCTTCCGGAAGCCCTGCTATATCTGCTTTTGTTTTTAGCCCTCCTGGTGGTTCAGTGAACCACTAGATCTCTTTCTGTTTTAATTAGCTAGTGCTATAGGTGCAGTCAAGATCTCTGACAATACAAATTAAAGAAAAATAATACAAACCTTTTACTTGAATTCCACAAACCTTTCAAAGCACTAGGGTGTCTGGTTTTATGGAACTAGGCAGTTTGTAAAAGGCAGTTCAGGTGCAGTTGAGAGGCTGTGTCAGTCCCATATGGGGAGCCAATCCCACCTAAAACCTATACACACCTTCAGCTCTTCACTTTTCTCCTGTGTTTGGTGGTCAGAAGTTAGACTTGGAGGGAGCAACAGCTGTCCCAGTGGACGTGAACTCACTTGGTGAAGCAAGATGGCAGTGCCCAGGCCACAGGGCTCAGTGGCTGAGCTGGACGCAGCCCCTGGTGACCCCAGTTGCAAAGGCCAACCGAGCAGGGAGACAGAGAGGAGCAGGAGAGCCTTTTCATGGGAAATCTTTTCTAACCAACTTGATACCACATCTATGTGACTGTAATTTGCCTGCTGGGATATGGCTTATGATCCACGAGGTTCTGGACCAAATCTTTGCATTCAGAGCAGCCTTATGCCAAGCTGGCCTCCCAGCACAGGCCTGGGGTCAGGGCCTGGTGGCCAGAACCAAGGGTGTTCAGCCTGACCGAGAAGCAGGGACCATACCCCTGACTGGCTGTGGAACAAAGTCACTAGCAGCGAGAGTCAGAGAAACATCTTCTAGCCTCATCCATGGTGGCATTCTGACTTGGAAGTTTTAATGAATCACTTGTGTGTTCTCTTTAGGTGGGTTTAACTTCCGGTTTGTGTCTTAGGCATCTTCCAACAGTGGACTTGGCACCTGGGGACCTGCTCTCCCTCTCCAGAGGCTGGGGAGCCAGGGTGCTGAGATGAATTGACCAGTCCAGTGGCCCTTATAAGTGGCCTGTGGGGTGACAGAGGTTCCCCAGGGGGCTTTTGGAGAAAGCCCTGCAGGCTGCCTGGGGAAAGGTGCTATGCAGTGGAGAGATAAGGGGTAAAACTGTTTTAAAAGTTAATGAGCTCAGTGAGCCTTCCAGGGCTTCCCTCCCAGGCAGCTTTGCAGTTCTTTGCATTTCACTCACTCTGTGGGTAGATTCCCTTCCAAGCCCAGCTGGCTTTTAACCCTTTCAGGCTCTTCAGAAACACCAGCGAATGAGGAGCTGTTCACTTGACCTCTTCCAGAACGATTCCCCTCCATATTTCTGGTCATTGTCTGGGAAACCCCAGCCCCCTGCTCCCTTTCCTCTCCCAACCCCAGACCTGGAGCTTGCTTGCTCCCTGCCATGTACCCCCCCCACCCCCATGGGCTGTCATGTAGGTGCATGAGCATCCTTGGAGGCTCAGTCCCAGCTTTAGTGGTGGGTGCACTGAGGATGTGGGCCCTGGCCCCAAGGGGTGTGAGTACAGTGGACCAGATGGGGAGCTCTGTTCTCACTAACTAGTTGAGCAGGTGGCCTCCATCCTCAGGTCTCAGAGTTGCTTCAGATTTGCTATTGATCCATGGTGTAGGGGGAGAAAAATACTTTTATCTTCATGTAAATGATAAATGATATCAGGGTAAATGATATCAGGGTTTTCACCCTTGTGCCATTAGGGTGTACCAGCACCTGTGGTATTGCACCCTCCTCATGGGTGTACATGCCTGGCTCAGTAGGTGTGCCCATGTGTGATTTGGCTCACCTAGGCCTAGGAGGAGAGGGTGAAAGGGTGGAGTCACCCTGGAGGGTGTGTGTGAGGGAACATAAGGGAGAATATTAGGGGAGGTCAGAAAACTTGAGAGAGGACTCAAGTGGCTATTTCTTAGCTAGTTGTTTTCCCCTGTTCATTATTAAACATTCTATGAAATAATTCCTGACACTCTTTAATTGCTAGAACTGATGATGAACCTACCCATATTGGGATGACTGCAAAGCACTCCACCTAAATGTTCTTGACTGAGAGGCTCCCTCTAGTAAAAAGATGAACAAAGAGAAGTTTAGTAACATAATCTCCTGGATTCCTGAGAAGCACCCAGGAAAGCCAAGTAATGTTCTTGATGCCCCTGGCTGGGGTGACCACTTACCAAAGTCAGTTCCTGCAGTACCAAGCAGAGGGAACCCCACCTGATTGAAAAAAGACATAATTGCATTGGGGGTCATGTTTCAGGGAGGGGTGGTGATCTAATGCACTATGTATCCCTGAATAAATGGGGTGTCAATCAGTGGCCTCTGACTTTCCTGTGGGAGCAAGGGGGCTCACAGCTCTGTGCAAGAGGACCAGGCATCACCCCACTGGGGGTGACTTTTCTTCAGTTCAGGTGCTGAGGGCCACTTCTAAAGACAGAGTAACTGTTTTGTCCACTCTCCTTCCCCACCTCACCAATCCTCTCCTCCAAGGAAATCACTTTCAGTAGAAAAGGAGTTGTTGTGACGCTGCTCTCTCTCAGTGTTGGAAGCTATAGGTTGCATCTAGAATGCTGCAAAAGGAGAGGAGGCACACACCTTGCACTCCTGGGGAGATCACAAGGCACTGGGCCAAGAATACAGCCAAATGATACAAGTGATGAATTTACAGCTGTCATAGGTGGTAGACCAGTTGGCTAAAACAAAATCAAACAAATCTGTAGAGATTAAATTCAAAGTATTAAATATTAAAGCCTTGGCTCATGTCCTATTTTAATGTTTAGGATCACTCCAGAATATTTGGTGAACAGAAAACAGATATTGGGTGAGAGCTGGAAAGAGATGTTAGTGCCCAAGGGGCAGGAGTGGAAACACAAAGCTACTTTCAAGACGATCAATTAAAAAACAAGTTTTTTAGCCAGGCATGGTGGCGTGTGCCTGTAATTCCAGCAATTTGGGAGG
Source organism: Uropsilus gracilis (assembly GCA_004024945.1). Lineage (NCBI taxonomy): Eukaryota > Metazoa > Chordata > Mammalia > Eulipotyphla > Talpidae > Uropsilus > Uropsilus gracilis. The sequence continues at coordinate 15,946 of PVHY01016451.1, forward strand.
CTAGGAATCACTTGAGTCCATGGGTTTGAGACTACCCAGGGCAACATAGTGAAACTTAGTCTCAAAAAAAAAATCCAAAAAACAAACAAACAACAACAACAACAACAAAAAAAAACAAAAAACCAACAAACAAACCAAAGGAAAACCCCAATTTTTTTTTAAATCAACTCAGCAGATGTGGTTCTGTATGGTTCAACCCATGATCTTCAGTCTTTTTTTCCCTTCATTTTTTTCCCTTTTGGTGAGACTATTTAAGTTCTACTCTCTTAGCAAATTTCATTCAAAAAATATAGTGTTTCCAGCTATATTACCAGTTTTCTAATCACACTTCCAATATTCCCAGGTATCACCAGCTCTCTTCAGCTGGCAGGTCCAGAAAATCACATCTATTTTAACTGTCAAATGTAGAAACTTGGCCTCTCCTCAGAATCTTCCTACTTCTTCCTTTCAGACCCCAGTGGGTGCTTCAGGCATGCTCATCTGTAAGTCCCACTCTCTAGACATAGACATCCATATGCCCAGGGCTCCAGCAAAAGAGGGTGGAAGGAAACCTATTCTTTACCAACTGAGGGTTCTCTTGGTCTTAATCCCAGAAACAGCACCACTCCAACCTCACAGGCCCCTAATCACTAACCCATGGGCTGGAAGCAAGGGCTTACTTTCTTGGCTTGGCCTGTTATCTCAAGAGGCACAAAGCCTGCCCCCATTCTCCATTGGCCTGAACCACCTTCAGGTAAAAAATCCAGAAGTCTCCAAATGGATTAGGCATGCAGACACTTCTAGCTCTTTATCCCCTACTTGTAGGTCACTTAGGCACAACTGGGACCACAGATCAAGCAACTATGTTGGGAAGGCAGAAGGCTAGCCACAGATTCTAGACAACCCACCCAAATGCAAACCCTCTGCCTTCCATTTTCTAGCTTGAACAGAGTATACACTGCCTGAGTCTTGGTTTCACAAATCTGAAAAATGGGGATAGAGTTGCAAAAGATAATTTAAGCCTAGGGTTTGTCATGGTAACTGGTATATGCTAAGAGCTCTGTAAATGTTGATCATGATCATTATTGTCAATAATCAATTAATAATCACCTTCAGAAGAACATATGTAGAAATACTGAGATGGATTGTCAGCATGACCTCCACCCTTCTAGGCTCTTTTTGGCTTGAACAGATCAACATTGACATCAGACAGATTAATAGAAAAAAAAGAATAGATTTAACTATGTGTGCATAGAGACACTTCAGGGCTGTAGATTCTCTGGTCAGTGAGACAGACCAATGGCTTATATCCTGAGTGCAGGGTCTGAGGTGTCAAGGAGAGAAGAGGGGCCCTCCTATAATGAGGAAAGGATGATGGCAAAGGACAAAACATAGCTTCTAGATGTCTGCCTCACTCCATCTAGGTTTCTCTGATGAAAGGTTGATTCCAGAGGTGACCCAGATCCTGGTAGTCTTCACATCTTTAGTTTGTGTAAACTTAGCTCCACATACCAAGGTTATACATATTGGAAAAAGCCTCCTTTGTACATTTTGGCAAAAACAACATTTTTGGCAGTGGCCGAGCCTATGAAACAGAAAAGATGATTTCTTTTAAAATGGATCTGGATAAAGGTGACAAGGTACTACGATGCTTTCAATTTGAGAGACTAAGTCCAGCAGAGCTTAGGGCCACTTGACTCTCACCCTCTCTCCTCTGGGGTTCTTGCTGCCCCCATGAATGGGAGGCCGGGCCTGGGGACAAAGCAAAAGAGGCTGTGCTGGACCTCTGAACTTGAGCAGCTTACTGGCCTCAGCCCTCAGGAGTCAGGCCCTTCCCAGATTTTCTCTCTCTCAGAGCTATCAGCCTGTTTTCTTTGAGGGTGTTCTCTGGACCTGACTGCACATTTCTGTTTCTGTGGCTTTGGACTGAACACTCACAGCCAATTTCCACTTGTGTTAAACATTTAGTTTGATTTAATTTAAGTTTCCCAGCCATCTGGGCAGATGGATCACAGGCTGACGAGATGCTCATCATGGGTTGAAGACAGGTGAAAACAAAAATGAAACCCCAGCACAGTGGATCAACTGGAGTTCTCTGCAGAGGTGTTAATTATCAGCAAATGACTAAGGTGGGTACAAATATGTACATGGGTGTGTGGAGCCTGAGACTCACAAGATCTGGCTTGGATTCTTGAAATAATGGGTAGCTCAGGGCAGTATTGTTCCACATCATCTGCAGGTCACAGGAGATAGAGGGCAGGGACCAAATCTTGTGCTTCTTTTCTATTCTGTACAAATGCAATTAGATATTTGCTGACAGATCAATTCCCAGAATGATTTTTCAACCCTTTAAGAAACGGTCTACTTCACAAATATTTTCGTCTTGACTTGTTTTTCAAAACACAGTACCATGCTGTACTGTAAATGTTATGTGGTGTGTAACAAGCCAAGATCACTACAATATGTATGAGTTGTTATTCTAAATAATCACTAGTCAGCAAATGTCCATTTTGGCTGGTCAAATGGGGGCAGGAAAGATAACTAAGACTTCGGTCAGCTAAGGTGGCTTTCCAAAGCACAGCTGGCTGTTGAACAGAACTCTGCTTCAAACTGTAAGAACCAAGTTCCATGAATGTAGGTGGCAGTACCCAGGGTCGGGGCAGAGGCCTGGTGGTAGAAGTGGAGAAGTTCAAGGGCAGCAGTGACCTGAGTGGGATCTGTGTCCCATCCAACGAAGCGTGTCACTACTGACACAGTGCTGATGGAAGTGCAGACAGCGAACTCTCTTGGTGGCCAGGTCTGATCTCTTCATTACACAGAGCACGTGCTCACTCTCTTTCCCAGTCAGCCTTGTGGGTGGGCCATAACACTGAGCAATAGGGGGAGAGAAAAACAGCCAACAGGTCAGCAGTTACTTACTTAAGAGACACTTGTAAAGCAGCTTGTGGATGCCAGGTGGTGTGGGTGCTGGGTATTGGAAGGGGTAGGGGGGCAGCCTGTGTGTCTGTCCTGTTAATGGTGAGGCCATGGAGTCAGTGACTATGAATCCTGCATCCAGGGGATCCCAGATGGGTGGGGCAGGACCGGTGCTCTCTTTCTTAGCTCCTGAGCTGGGATTCTACAGGCTCCTTGGTCTTCTTTGGCCACTATATATATTGCATATGGTATATATATCTATCATTAAGGAGTGCATAATCCTTTCAAAGAAAACAAATTCTTTTTGGTCCTGGGTCTCATCCTGCATACCTTCAGGGATTTTCAGGTCAAGTGCACAGAATGCTGCTTTTTAGTTAAGGCAAAACAGGTTTTTAGTTTTAGTTTTAGGCAATCATTTCTGCCAGCCTGATCACAGGCACATGTAAATATGAAATATAAACACAGATCCTAAAATCTCCAAGGTCACCCAGATGATCCAGAATAAGTTTGAGTATTCAGAATAAGTTGAGGATAATTGCAATGAAAACAAGTTAAAGTGTTTTTAACCTAGCACACCTGTGAGTACACCCGCGAAGTCCCAGATATACCTGGGGAAATAAAAACATTCTGGCTGTTGCGGAAAATCCTGCAATGGAGCAAAATCCTCTCAGGGAGGGAATGACTCTTGTGTCTGGAAATACCTGCTGACCTTCTGATAATACAAAGGCTAACTTAGTCATGTTGGAGCAGGAGAGGTTAAGGCAGATGCTTCTTTGCCATGTTCTATTCTTCTGTGCTGGTTGGAGAGACAGAGGGGCTGGCCCTGGGTCTGGAGACTGAGAAGGGAAATGGGTTCCTGGCAGAAGGGAAGAATGAGTCCTAGGAATATGGTGTCCACTTGGTACCCATGAGAGGAAGCGGGGGTTCCTCCCCCAGGAGATGAAATCACCAGTGAATCACAGGAGAAATGAATTAAAAACTCCGTCTTGGCTCTTCCTGGTCCCAAACCATCAGTAACAGACGGCTGGGACCATGGTATCCTGTTCATCATCAGACTTGGCATCCACTCACTGTGGAAGAAGCATGGAGAGAGAGGATCCAGAGAATGGGAGGGGGAGGGGTTGAGAGTTCAGACTCAAGCAGGGCTCTGGAGTGAGGGTGAGTAGGTGGGCACCTGGAAGCACCAGAAGGTCCTGGGAAGGACTGGCCATCCCTCCCATGGAAGGTGTGGGTTGGGTCCTATGTTCAAGTTACCTGTATGGAGACTGTCAAATCTCCGCTTTTACTGTCTGCTGTTTACTTGCATTATTGGTTTGTATTTGTATTACTCATAAACTTTCTCTGTGTGTTAATGTCTGCTCTTCTCTGGTGGATCCTGATACTTTGAGGGGTGCAGCTGAACTTGAGCTTGGAAGTCTATGTAGAGAAAAGTTGAAAAAAGTTAGGATCAGATCACTGTATAATATCATTAATCTTAGATTTCAAGATACTCCAGCTCTGTAATTTGTCTATAAAAGTGTGAAGTTCACTTTACACCTGAGTGGTAAGCAAGAAAGAATTCATGTTCTTCTATTGGTAAGTACTTCAAAGGTCATTTATGAAACCACAGAGAACCCATCCTTTAGCATATGAAATATAACAAATAATTTTTCATTGTAGGACTTTCAGCATTGGCTTCAGCATGAACTTTCAGGCAGGATGCTTGCTGGGGAACTTGAAGTGGGTGGAACTTAAAGTTCCATAACCATCTCATCTGGGCGGGTGTGCTCATTGTAACACTCAAAGTCTCGGAGAAAAAAAGTCACTAGCAGTGTTTTCTGGTCAGTACCCGGGGAGTCTTGACTATATTCCAAGAGAGTTCAGAACTTAAGACATGGACCACAAAGGAGTCATTGCAGCAGGGGAGTGAGGTGGGGGAGGTGTTTTTGCTGCAGGGCTGAGGGCACAGATGTTGGGGCAGGGTGAAGAATTAAAAGCAGTCAGTAAAGCCAAGAGGTGGGTGGACCCAGAGCTAGGGCTTCCTCCAGCTCTGAGCTCTGGGGCTGGTCCAAGACTTCCCGAGTTGGAGGGGATGAGAAGAGACACCAACACAGTCCACCGTGACAAAACCACATTGTGATGAGTCAGGAGAAAATCTGTCCCAGACACATGGATTACATTTCCTCTCAAATACATGTGGGGGCGGGGGTGGTATATAGAGCAGGACCAGGGTGAATGGGAGCCTGAGCTTTGCCAAGAAGATACACTTAGAGAAAAGACCTTGAATCAGGGAGAGAACTTGGAGGCTGCAGGTCTTCTGGAGTGGGTGCGTGGATTCTTGTCCCTTGTGGTATGCAACCGTGGTCTGTTGCAATGCACTCTGAGAGGAGCCCGGGTGAAGGACTTTTTCAAAGAAATGAACAAAACGGAGAGTTGTCTTGCAGCTTACTTGAGGGGGTGGATATTATGTTCAAGGCTCCTTTCTTCTCAGCTTTTAGTTCGTGCTACTTCCCCTTTCTGGCAAGGTCCAGCATTCTCTCCCCTTTGGCCTCCTCTCAGAGACTCATTTCCTAAGTGTGACTTCTTCTCGGCTGGAGCCTACACTTTCTCTGATCAAAACTCATGAGCTGTGCAGTGCATTTTTTGTGATTCCCTGGGTAGGTTTTCAAAAGTTTGCAGAAAACAGAATAGAACATAAATAGGCCAGGGAAAAATCTGGTGTCTCCCATTTCCTTGCCTTCCTTTCTCTCCCAGAGTAGGTTTACAGGATGCACTGAGAAAAACCTTCAGAAATCTCCAGCTTTTGACTTCTTCTTAGTTTTTAGGAAAGGTTGGATATTTGGAGATCTAAGTTCAGGTTAGACTCTATGTTGGATGTCTATGAAGGACCGGACACAGGGATTTTCATTTCTCAGGATTTCCACCTCTCCCTACTCACAGCACTGACAGGAAAAATGAAAGCCGGTATTTGTGAATAACATTCTTATTGTGAATAATACTCTTAAATGGGCTAATGATTAGCATATATAAGCAATATACATGGAGTAACCCTCTCAGTCCTCATAGTGCTTTCAGAGGGCAATAACAGATCTTCCATTTTCAGAAGAGGAAATTGAGATTTAGGTAAAATTATTTGTCCAAGGTCATTGTAATGGGTTAGATGGAAAACTCATGATGTATCTGAATTCCTGGGACCTGTGAATGTGATCGTAGAAATAGTCTTTGCGGATGGGATTATTTTGAGATGAGCTTATTCTAGATTACTGGGGTGACTCCAGTGACAAGGGTACTTACAGTGGAAGAAAGGAAGACATGGACAGAACAGGAGACCAAGATGGAGGCACCAATGGGAGTAATGTGGACAAGAGCTAAGGAATGCCAGGAGTCACAGCCAGGGGAAGAGGCAGTGAAGGACCTTCTCCCAGAACCCTAAGAGGGAGTGTAGCCCACTAGCACCTTGAATTTGGACTTCTGATCACCTCCATGACTGAGAGACTAAGCTTTTGCTCTCAGTCATCATATTTGTAAAATTTGTTGAGGCAGCATTGGTAAACAAACATAGTCAAATAGCTTAAGGGACAGGGTAAAGTTGCTTTCAATGTTAAAGTTGAAAAACTTCAGAAAAACATCAGTGATATAAAAAAGAATTATATATTTTCAAATAAACAGACTTAGAAAGAAGATGAATAGTACTGGTGGTTTTCTCTGGGTAGTAGAATTACATCATTTTCAGTTCTATGTGTTTTCCTCCATTTTTTAGCTACCAACTCTATATCGATTTTTTAAAATTTCTCAGAAAGGCACAGTAGACTCAGGTGCTTGGTCACTTGATAGGGCAGGTAGTAGGGTGACATGAGGGTACTTCTAATGTCCCCTGGGAAGTAGAGTGACAGTCTTCTATAGTACTGGCCCAACATACTCTCAAAATCAAGTCTAAAGATTCCTTTTGAGGATCACAAAGCCCCCTGATTATGGACTTTCATTTAGGAATTATTTACAAATATAGTCATGCCCCTCCCCCCCTATTAATAGCTGTGTTCCAGGAAGGTTGTGAATAAGCACAGTTTTAATGGATCACGCTGACACTGTCACTAAATGACACGAAGCGCATTTAGCCTTTTTTGTGGAAGCAGGTTTTTTTTTTATCTCCCCTACCACTACCACTTTGTTCACCAGGTTCCCACGGCTGGTTTGCTGTTGCTCTCTTGTCAGGCACATTTGTCTCTTCAATGCAGCTGCGCACAGCATGGCTGGCAGTCAGGCCAGAGATCCCATACAGCCACACGCCTTCCCACGTGCACAATCAGCCCCCAGCAGGCAGAGCCTTTGACAGCTGCAACTGTCTAATGTCTGCTATGTCACAAGGGTCAGGGGAAGGTGGAGGAAAGGGGGACCTGGCACCTCTGCCAAGGAGGCAGGGGTGAGGCTGGGAGGGTCCCAGAGAAAAGGGTCCCAGCAAGGTGGCAGGTACAGGTGGGCCAGGCCTATATGGAGGTTCAGGCTGGTCTGAGCTGGCTCCCTTGGTCTCTTGCTCCTGGTAATCCCAGAGTGCTGCAAGAAGTGTGCCCACCCCACATGGGTGCCATTGCCATGTGAGCCAGGCCAAGACATGCTGGGCCGGGATCCGGCAACTCCAGGGCTTAAAACTGAGCCAAGTGTCTTGCTTAGCTTTGTCTTAAGTGATTGAAGCCTGTGAAAGAGAAGTCAGTAACTCCCATGGCTGACACACCTGGATGTTTTATTTTCACACACAAAGGTTTAAAAAACTTGATATTAATGAGGCTTTATAGATAAAACTATGTAAGTTTTTCAGATAATAGTCAGGGTGAAACCAAAAACTCTGAAGGTGGCTCCAGGCAGCTTCCATTTTTCAAGGGTTCTTTTAAGCGAAATACTTTAACTGCTTTTAGGAACAATTTTATATTAGTCTTAACAGAATCAGAGACATTTCCCTCTTTGTCCCGTAAGTGCTGTCTGAGTGGGCAGGCGTTTCTTACACTGGGACTTTGAAGACTCTGCAGCAGGGCCAGGAGAGCAGACCGAATGCTGCCCAGCATTCGCATGGGACAAAGGCATTGGGACGGTGTCACCCCACGGCCACGGAGCCCCAAATGCAGCACAGCGGTCATGACTCCAGATGACACCAGATACCACCTGTGACTGTCCCGGAAGGACCAGTGCTCTCTGCTCTTCAGTTCTCATTCCCCACCTTCTTCTAAGGTGAAGGTTTCAGCTCAACCTGTGCAGAGATGGCTCGCAGGCCCTCACCAGGTGGCTCCCAGGTGGAAAACAGAAGGGTCATTATCTTCTCTGACCTCCTGTCTGAGCTGTCATCAGGGTTTCTGAGGACTGAATTAATAAATAAAAAAGGCTTCCAGTGAACCCCGGATATGCAGGGTTGAAGGAATAAATAGCCCTTTGTGGAAGTTAAAGATCCTTCCCGGGGAGTCTAACCTGAGAAATAGCTGCCTCAGCCATCTCTGCCGGCAGGGAGGGCTGAGAAAATAGTGACCATAAAATGAAATGAGGCTTGGAGGTGAGCCACATGAAATCCCGGGGCAGGGGGGAGAAATGATCAGCTCTTACAATTGAGTCTAGTGAAGAAGGGGCCAGTGGGGGTGGGTGGGGGAGCCGCAATCAGCAGTGCAGATTAAAAAAATGAATTTGCTCTCAGAAAGGCTGTTCTCCGAGAAGGAAGCAGCTGTAACAAAGCCTGAGCCAGGCAGCTTTCCCCGGAGAGAAATACTGTTCCCATTTGCATGTTAAATGGGTTGAGGCTCTTCCCGGCTTCCTTGGGGAGGCTGTGGGAGCAGCTGGAAACCTCTGATGGGCTCCTGCCTGCACCTTACTCTTTGGTTCAGAGCCCGCAGCTCTGAACCTGCTGTGCCAGGGTTGCTCAATAAACATTTGCATTCAATTGTATTAAAAACCGGTTTCTTGAGTGACCCCGCCCCTAAAGGCTGGGCTCAGGTGGATCCTTGTGGGTAGTTTGAATTCAGTGGAACCGGAGCAGCTAGGCTTTAGTAAGAGGTCACGGTCATCCTAAAAGCCTTTTATGCATCAGTTTAAGTTTGATCACCTGCCCCTCCCCCTTTAGATAATACAGTCATTCCCCGAGTTGAGGCAGCAGCCTCGTGCGCCTGTGAACTTGGCAGGGTCAGCCTTGGTTTTGGCCATTGTGTCCTGCCAGAAAAGCCTGGCTCTTCCTCTCGGGGGTCCTCCCCGCCTCCCAGGTGCTGTTGTTCCCTCACCCCAAGACTCCTTACCCCCCAGAGTGTCTCGAGGGGCGGGTTCTGCAGCACAGTCCAGGCACCTTGAAGGATGTGTGCAGCTGCAGCCCCTTCACCTACACACACCTGTGGGCACGGCTGCCTTAGGGTCAAGGACTGCGCAGCTCTCACGTCACAGGCTCTGACTCCGGCAGCTTCTCATGGGTAGAGGCTCAGCTTCTGTTCCTTCACCTCAGCCATCGAACACTGCTTGCTGCTGTGAACTGCAAACAAAAAGCAACTCGCTTTTCCACCATCTATTGGGTTTATTGGGAACCAATAATAAAAAGGAATTTGGAAGCACGCTTCCCCACCCCAGGGCCAGCACTCCCTTATGTTTCCTCTGGAAGCACTGTGGGGTAGAATGACCTCCTTTTTTTCTTCTGCTGGGGTGGAAGCAACATCACTTTCCATGGGAGAGGAAAGTGGATTGAGTCCTGTGGTTTGATACTGCATGGATGCGAGTGCTTTTTCCTAGCCTCCCAACCTCATTTAAAACCATCCACTTCTGGGAATGTACCCAAAGGTTACAAAAACACTAATTCAAAAGGACACATGTACTCGGATGTTTACTGCAGCACTATTTACAACAGCCAGGATATGGAAATAACCCAAATGCCTCAAATGGATCAAAAAGCTGTGGTATATGTGCACAATGGACTATTAGTCATCAATCAAAAAACACAAACTTGTATCATTTGCAGCAACATGGCTGGAGCTAGAAGGAATCATTTTAACAGAAATAAGCTAGAAAGAAAAAGAGAAATACTGGATGGTCTTATTTATATGAGGGATATAGGGAAAACAAACAAACAAGCAAACAAATAGGAAAATTTAAAACTGTCAGCAGACCTGAAATATAGAACGAGAGGGGAAGGGGGGAAATTAGGGATGGAGTGGGCACAAAAGATTAAGGTGATGGTTTATGGGTGACAGCGTGGTGGAGAACCCTGGGTCTGACAACGATGTAAAAAATAAACAAGAACAAGCAAATACTTTTTTAAAAAGGGGTTCTCTCCATTAATTTTACAGTGCCAGATGTTGCTCTAGATCCTGGGCATGTAGCAGAAGCAAAATAGATAAACCTTTGTGGAGCTTACATGGGGCTTGAGGGGCAGACAAACATATCAGCAAATAAATACTGTATTTGATAGAAGAGGAAAGATTTTGAATGAAAACAATAGGAGCAGGAGAATGGAGAGGATGGGGAGGGACTGAGGTTGAAAGGAGTGTAGGGGACAAGTATCCACTAGAAGGGACAGCCAGAGACACTCACAGAAATGTGTGGGCTATGAGGAAAAGCTGGTTGGACAATTCTCTTTACTGAGACAAAGGAGTTGGGGATAAGGGTTGTTAGGAGAAATTCAGTAAATGATTTTGTGTATTATTTGTGCAAACTTTTAAAACAAATAACGAAGCAAAAACAAAGAGTAAACAGAATAAAAGTGAAATAGGCCATAGTGGGAGGGCCTGCCCTGCTACCAAGGAGAAAGTGGTTGGAGGGGTAGAAGTGTGATGTGTGTCTGGACCTTCTGGAATGTTCTACGCTTTTCCACTGGGTAGTATTCAGGCCTGACTTGTCCAGGGATGGCCTCTGTGTCTCATTTTGTAAAAGGCTCTGGTTGGAAAGCTGGATGAGGACCTTACCCAGGGCAAATCCAGCACTCCGGGTTCATGGGCTCTGTCATCTCCTCAGGGGAAAGTAAGCATATCCAAAGCATGAAAGGTTTATCTGGGGTGCAAGGGGAATCTTGTCTTTCTGTGGGTTTATTGCTTGTATCTTCAGTGCTCAGAAGGGGGCCCAGATCATAGCAGAAGGTCAAGAGATAAATGTTGAAGGATGAGTGGATTCACCAGGACTCACTGGCTGTGCTTTAGGACTTCCCACCTGCTGGATATGTTGAGGTCAAAGGACTGGTATGTGATCCTCCTCTGGTCTCCCTGGAAATCTGGTTTAAGTAGCAGTATCTTCTCCAGGAGGCCCTGGTGTCTGCTTGGCTTAGAGATGAGGCAAGGCTGAGCAAAGCAGGAGCTCAGGGACACTCTACAGGTGACTGACTCCTGGAATTCATTCTCTCTCCTCTGACATTCAAAGGATGGTGTCCTGTCTGCACTGCAGGCAATTTTGGGGGAGCACAAATGTGTGTAGGGAAGAGTTTGGGGACCCAAACCACAGTGCACTGCAAGACAATCTCCCCACATTTCTATTTGGGGGGAAAAAGACAGAAAAGTGTAGAGAATATTATAACAAATACTGACATCTCATGCTGAGAATAGCAGATGCTAACATTTGTCATATTTACTTCATAGCTCTCTGGAATAAAATCTCAATATATAGATTTTCTTTTAACCATGCCCTTCCCTCAGAGGCAACTACTAGTAGAATTTGGTGTGCATGATTTATTCTATGTTTTAATATTTTTATTGGGAATTACAATATATAATGACTATATGAAAATGTTTTTAAAAGTCTGCATAAGTAGTAGAAAGTTTCTGCCCTGATTGTGGCGAGTGTGTGTGGTTTCTCCCCATACCACCCAGCAATGCTCAGGGACCAGCTGAGAGTCACACAGCGCAACCCAGTTCTGACACTATCTACCTGGAGATGGCATCAGAACCCATGGCTTAAGGGTCAGTCCGACAGGACTGTTCTCACTGCAGATGCCAGTGCTATATCCTGGTTGTCACCTATGCTTCTGGCCAACTCACTACAGTCCAGGGCTCCCTCCTTGGGTTGACTAATTTGCTAGAGCGACTCATGGGATTCAGAAATATTTTGCTTAACAACCCAAATGTCCCCAAACAGATGAATGGATGAAGAAGATGTGGTATATATACACAATGGAGTATTACTCATCAATCAAAAATGACAAATTTGATGAATTTATGGAAATATGGATGTACCTAGAAGAAATCATACTAGCAGAAATGAGTCAGAAACAAAAAGACAGAAACCAAATGGTTTCACTAATATATGGACACCAAATGAAAGTACAGAACAGGAGTGGGGGACTAGCTGGAGTGGTCAGGGAGGGGAGGTGGTGGGTAACCCCTGGAGATTAAAATGATGTGAAATATATATATATATATGTATATATATATAAATTGTTTTTTAAAAAGGAATATTTTGCTTGCTGCCTGACTGGTTTATTATAAATGGATATAACTTGAGAAGAGCCAGATGGAAGAGGTGCACAGGACAGGAATGGGAGGGAAGGGCGGGGATCATCTAAGACCTCTCTGATTGCTACACGTCTCCTAAATCTCCACAAGCCTGTTTTTATCTCTACATCTCAACTTTTGGGGTTTTACGGAAGCTCTAGTACTTAGACATGGTTGATTAAGTCATCAACCACCAGTTCCTGAACTCAATCTCCAGCCCTGGTCGCCCTTTCCCCTCCCCAGGAAGTCAGAGGTGGAATAGAAAGTTTCAACCCTCTAATCACATGCTTGTCTCCACCGTCAACCATCCCCATCCTTAGGTGGTTTCCAACCTGTCACCTCATTAACACAACAAGACACATCCTTACTGCTCTCACTGCAGTCATTTCCAAGAGTTTTAGGACCTCTGCCAGAAACAGAAGAGACACATTACGGGAGAGGAGAGGATGACCAAAGATGGGGTAATTGGCCCTACCTCAAAACTGCAAAATGAAGCAGAGGAGATGATCTTCAAAGGGCATTCACAGATGCCTGTATTCACAGAGAAACTTCTTTACCAACACTGGCTGGGGGCAAGACCTCCTAAATCTGACACCAGAGCCATAAGGTAAAGCAGCAAAGCAGTGGAGATGGGATTGGAGAAGACGGCCTGCAGCAAGAAAACATGGACAGATCACAAATGAATACAGACTGGTCACCCAAGGCAAACTTAAGACTTGAAAACCTACCAGCAAGGCTCACCTGGTTCCCACAACACAGTCCTCACCCAGTGAAAGGACACTGCCACAGGAAAGAGACTAATGGACTTAGCACAAGTAGTAAACAACAAAGAGTGGGGTTTGAGAGACTGGAAGGGGCACCAGAGGGAGATAAGAGGGGGAGGTATACCAAAAACCACTTAAAGAGGTTGTGATCTCAAGAACAAAAAATAAGTTAATAAAAAAAAGAGACAGAGACAGAAACTATATTTATATTTTATTATAAATCATAACCACTAGTATCCAAAATGAATTATTAAGTTCCTCTAGCTTCCTGTGTCCCGACCTCTCCCTGTTCTCCATTGTCATCGGCTGCCCGCATCCTACCAGTCATTTAGGCCCAAATCTGCAGCTGCTCTGATTCCTCTCTTCTTCTTATGTCCTATAGCTTGGCCTCCACCAGTGATGAGCTTATCCTTTCCATTAGCTCCCTTCTGAAAGAAGGTCCAAAAGGGACACGTTCCTGCCACACCACTGCTCCCCCCCAGCGCAGGCTTGTCAGCTCACCCAGACTGCTCTCCTGGTCCACTGCAGTGGCCCCTGACCTGGATCATCACTTTCAGCCCTGGGCCTGAGAGTGAGTGACCGTTACCTGAGCCCAGGGAGCCAGCAGCACCATCAGGGGGTCTATGAAGGGTGCCAGAGGAAGGAGGCAGAAGGAGGGGCTGGACTTTGATGTAAAATGGTCAAGATTTTCAAACAAATAGAAAGATCAGTCAGTTAAAAAATAAATCTTAAGTTACTTTGCCCAGTTCATGCCAAACCTTAACTATAAAAATGAAACATTATTGCTGCCCTAGAAACCTGGCCACCCTCTGGAATTCCCTGTCAATTGCTACCAACAATTTGAGTTTATCTTTCTCACGCAGACTTGACTGTTGGGATGACATGTGTGCATCTGTAGAATCAACAGTGCAATATTCTTTTGTGTTTTTTTCAAACGTTCTTTAAATGATTTTTCTACTGTACATGATTCCGCAATATGATATTTTTTGAAAAATTGTGACAAAACACACAATCTAAAATCTTTTTAGTTGTTATTTTTATTAATCATTTTGTTGTATATGTATTTATGTATGTATGTGTATACCTATATCTCTCTCTATATATAAATATATTACTTCTTTTCATTCCCTGGGGTTCTCCTTCCACCTTATCACCTGTGAACCCTCATCTTGATCTTCTTGTGCTCCTCTGGTCCCTGATTTCTTCCTCCCCTCCTCCTCCCTAGCTGCCTGCCCCAGGTCTGCTGTCAGCTTATTTTGACTTTTTCCTGACCTTTTGTTTGTTATTCCTATTTCCCATGTATAGGCGAGATCTTAAGGTTTCTGACTTTTTCTTTCTGGCTTATTTCTGCTAATATGATTCCCTCTAGATACATTCATGTTATCACTAATGTATCATATTTGTTGGTTTTGATTGCAGAATAATATTCCATACACAACCTAAATTCTACACTCCTGACACTTTCCAGCACAATCACTGTTAGCACCATGCATGTTGCTCTAGCACAGACCCCTCTCCCTGCATGATGGAAACTGCATCCTCTCCCAAACCCTGATAATCACCATCTACTTATTTATGAATTTGACTGCTTTTGGGATCAAAGAGTATTTGTCTTTTTGTGGATGGCTTATTTCACTTAGCAAAAAACCCTCAAGATTTTTCCACATTGTATATGTGTTAGACATTCCTTCTTTGGAAGACTGAATAGTATTCCATCGTGTGGCTATACCACATTTTGTGTATCTGCTTACTCGTTGATGAACATTTAGATTGCTTCCACTTCTTCTCTGTCATGAACAATGCTGCTGTGAACATGGGTTTCCAATATAGTTTCAAGATCCTGTTTTCACTTTTGGGGGGTATATATTCAGAAGTGAGATTATTGCATCATGTGGTAATTCTATTTTTAACTTTTGAGGGAACTCAACACTGTTTTCCTTGTCATGTTACCATTTCATGCTCCCACCACCAGAGCATGAGCGTTCCATTTTCTCTTCCTCCTCATGAATAGTCATTCATGATTTCCTGTTTTTGATAGTATGAAATAATGTCTTATATATATACACTTTTTGGAGATGCATATATTGAAGTTCTTAACCTGCTTGTACATTAGGTTATTAGGAATGTTTGATATTCAGTTATAGGCATTCTTTCTATATTCCATATCACATCCCCTCTTCAGGTATATGGCTGGTAGTATTTTCTCCCATTTCCTAGGTTATCTTTTCATTCTGCTGATGGTTTCCTTTGCTGAGATTTTTCTTCAGTGTGATGTGGCCCTATTTACTTATTTTTGTTGCTGTTCTTGCTGTGATTTTGGTGCCATGTCCAAGGAGTTCTTGTCAAATCCTATGCACAAAACTTTCCTCCTCTTTTCTTATTATGAATTTCATAGTTTCTGGTCTAAATTTATTTTGAATTAATTTTGTGTATGGGGCATGTAGCTTGTTTTTTGAGCTTATTTTGTCAAAGACATTTCCTTGTCAGTGCAGGCAGCTCTGTCTCACACACTGTCACCGCCCAAGGAAGCCCCTTGTAAGATTCTCAAGTTGTTTGAATTTTCAGCTTGTCATACCTCGCGTGACGATGAACGTCCTAAATGTCCCTTGTATGTATGTGACAAGCGGAACTGCTAACCCGAGGGCGTGTACCTCCTCTGTGTTAACAGGCACCCCCAGTTGTTACCAAAGGGAGTGTAGTAACTGACAGTGATGCATCTCTGCCCCGAGGACTTCTCTGCCCTGCTAATTTCTGCTTTCCTGATGACTTAGTAAAAGTTGAGGTATAACATTTATTCACCTGTTTCCTGAGCTGTTAGGACAGGTGATTGTCATAATGCTACACCTTAGGGTAAAGGGACAGGGATGAGACCTGTTCACACAATTTATGCCTCTCTTTAAAAGGTACCAAAGAGGAAATAGGCCCCTGGTTTGGATAATGAGTCTTCAGCAAGACAAGAACTGCCATAGCCTTAGATAACTGAGTCACGTTGTCCTTACTTTGTTCCCGGGGTCCCCTGGATGGAGTGAGATAAAGAACATTTCTCAAATTCAGACTCAAAGTGGAAAGGGCTGATCTGCACTAGTAGTGACTGAGTTAGGAGCCATCAACCATGCAAAGCACTAAGTTTTCAAGGGCTGACAGCGATCCAGGGCAAAGAGTTTCTCTTTAGCGGCTGTTGGAGAATCATCTGTCTGGCCCATCCCTGTACGATTGGAGCAGGAAGAGATCGGCACCCCAGGCCCACAGCTACCCTGTAATTGCACAAGCAGCTTGTCTATTGGGGTTCCTGACAAACCACACAGCTTCCAATATCAAAACAATCCTCTCGAGCAGGGCTCTGCCGGGGTCCAGAGTCTAAGCTGTAAAATAGGAAAAACAGAGTCCAGCGTGTTAGCAGTAGTCACTGCTGCGCTCACACGGGAAGAGCTGGGAAAAGCGACCATCAACAGTGCTTTTTAGATCTATGTGAGTACTGAGGCCGTAGGAGAATCAGCTAACTCCAGACTGGAGAGCCAGGCATTTGAACCACAAACTTGCTGACGTAGAAGCCTAGAAACAAAACCCGGTGGGCTAGCAGTGGGGTAGGAAACGCTGAACTGCAACTCATGAGTTGCTGGAGGCCGGTGTGGAAAGCTTTGAGGCTTTGAAACTCCAGTGTTTCCAGAATTGGGAAGAGATTCCATGTTTTTGTGCCTTTTCTCTTCACGAACCCTGTCAGGTTCATAGTAAATATTAGAGAAAAATCCTTGGGCTTCTGATGGGGGAAGGAAAGACTAACCACTTTGAAATATCCATTCTATTCTTAATAAAGACATCTGTCCTCAAAAGCAACTTTGAACCCGCTAGAGTTTTATCAGAGCCTAACCACCTGGGAGGAAAGAAAATACCCAACGCCAGGCCCCTGCAGCCATCCTGTTCCAATAAGTGGAGAAAAAACTGAGAAGCACTTAGTTTACAGCCCAGGACTTGGGCTCATTAAAAGGCTGAGACCTGAATCCTGCAAGATGGCAGCTGAGTGGACCCTGATCTTGCCTCCTATGTACACGTAGTTAGATTGCAGCAGGAAAAAGCCCCAAACTGTGGGGTGAAAAAGAGACCATCCCAGTGCGTGCTAGGAGCAATGGTCTGGCGGAAAGTGGTAGGAAAATCTATCAGTGAACTGTGTTTAAGGTGATGCCTGGGTAGTGAAACCACAAAAGGGGGGAATGTTGCTGTCCAGAGCCCCTAACAGTTGCTGATTTGGGGCTCATGCCAACAACAGGGACTCCTGACCAGGTACCACATTGGATTTGAGGGCTCGCAGAGCTGGTACCCAGGACAGAGGGTGCATCTTGGAGAAGCCAGGGTTGAGGCCCCCGGCATGAGGGTCACAAGATTCTCAATAGAGAGCAGCTGGAAGCTGAATTGCTGGGAGAAACAGGAACACCCAGGTCCCCTGCCAGGTGGGCCACTACTCCAGAGTGAGGCTGGGAGATCCAAGACACCTGCCACCCGACAAAACCCAAGACCACAAATGAATGTTTGGGTCAAGTGGATGTAATTTGGTTGCTTTGGTTGTTTAAGTCAGAAACATGTCCTTCCCTGCACTCTTCCTACCTTTCCGCTCTCCATGCTCCACTCCCTTCTGCTGCTTCCTCACTCCCCAGCCCCTTCTTTTTCATTTG